>JABFQM010002217.1:0-16065 GCA_022816865.1 Zelostemma sp. ZL-2020 | reverse complement strand
TTTTTGGATAAAATATAAGTTTTAAATGAAAATAATAATTAAAATTGTATTTCATAACCCGTAATCAGGTTAAAATAGTGACAATTTCATAACGGTGGCAAAACGGTGGCAAGCGATCCGACAGGGAATCATCTGAAAATTCAATTTCAAAAGTTATACATTTTTGCGATTTGTTTGACTTGGCTTTTATTTTTTTCAGGACTAAAAATAATTGAAAATTTTTGCAAAACGTGTGTAGTCAGTGCTACTGATTAATATAATTATTACATAGGGATTCAAATGTTTTTCAAAACGAGAAAAGATTCGAGTAAGCTCACATTTGATTGTATGAAAAGCCGTGGGCTTTTTTCCAATTAAAGTTGAACCTAATTTGACCTCGCGCATCTCGTTGCAAAGACCAAGGCTCTGGATCATGTTACGATCAATATTCCGATTTTTTGACATAATTACCAAAAGAAAATATTAAAACAGCTTGCTTATGAATCGCATACTGACACTTGGAAGAGAAAAACAATGGAAAATAGTAATGATTCTGCTTGCAAACAATTGACGAAGTTGTTGCAGCGCCAGCAGGTGGCAAAATCTAAAAGTAACTTAAGATCTGAATTGTTTCTTGTAGCTCAAATCTGGAGAACTTTCAATAACATTTCAATTTCTAGGAACGTTAGCAACCGCGCAGTCTTAAAAAACTGACCGAAAATGCTCGCTCAGTTAAACTATTTTTTTCGTTATAAATCTTGGGAAAGAACAAAAAATGACTAACAGTTTTTGACAAAGAATAATTAAATATAATTTCAAAATCCTCAAATTAATTAATGAGAGGGATTTTAAAAATAGTTTGATTCATCGTTGGAATAAAAAACGTTTGTGATGATTGAAAAGTGGTATAATTCGAAAGTTTTCAATTCCATAATTCTTTCTGGAATCTTTTACAAAAGTGCCTTTCATATCTATCAAAGTTATAATGTATAAAGTACAAATGTCGTAATTTAGAATATTAACTTTAATTTTAATGAATGCAGTATGAACTTAATTATCCTCAACTCAAGATTGATGATTTTAAATGAAAATTTGCTTGTGCTAAAGAAATATGGTATTATACATTGTTATTAACGAAATAGTTTTGTTGTAGGCTGCGGGTCCCGTAGAGCAACAAAATAGAACATCCTTTGACCATCGTAATCCTGCATTATCTGTAAAAATTTTACTTATAAAAAACTTGTACGAGAAAATTGAAAATTGTCTCATTACACAAACATTTTAGAATTTTCAAATGACTTTCTCAAAAATACTCTCAAAGCGAGTGTCTCACAGTTCGAGATGATAAAAACAAGAACATTCATACCTCAAATTACCTGTTGTTCGTCATTTATTCGTTTGAGGAGCGAGTGTTAATTTTCATCCTTGACTTCTATCTTATGATGTTTAATTTCCATTTCAATTTCCACATCATTCTGATGTTCGTCATTTTGATTCACGGAAATAGTTGTATGAGACAAATAATCGTCTACATCTGGAACTTCTTCTTTCACCTTTATGTCTTCAGTACAGCCTGATTCTTCTGTAGCTATAAATGCAGAAACGTAAACATTCAAGAAATCGGTAAACAATGCAATTTTATTTCATACGTTTTTTCTTTATCGAATTCAGTTGAAACTCACGTTCTTCTTTTTTTATCATTTTTTTGAAGTCTGCTTCTCCCAGTTCTGCATCGAAAACTGTATTCGCTGATTGATCGTCTTAAAAATGTGGAAAATTTGTTAATACAAATCTCATAGATTTACTTTTCCAAAATAATGAAAATTGATTATGTTGTGCACGTTATATCGAGCTACATTATATGATTATGTCGTGAAACTCACCACATTCAGTTTCTATAATTTTTTTAAAATCGAGCCTCTTTAGATTAATAATGGGGATTCTGTAGTTTGTAATTTTACATGTTTTCTCCATGCCCAACTTTGCCTTTGATGAGGTTTTGTTTAAAAAAATTGCAAGAGGACAAAAATGTGAAATTCATATTTCATGACCTTTTTTATTCCTGAAACGTTTATGAGGAGTATTTATTTTGGAAATGCGAATAGTTGAATTGAAATGATAGATCCAAATATACATTACCATGGAATTGAGCACTGTTATTTTTCATCCCAACTTCTCTGCCCGTTCCTGGTTGTTCATTATGTGGTTCTTCCCCAAGGTGTGTAATTTTGTGTTTTTTCAGATTAGATGAGAGTGTAAACCTTTTCCCACATTCAGAACATGAATGTGGTTTCACTCCAGTGTGTGTTAACATGTGGCTTTTAAGATTATACATCATTCTGAATGTTTTATCACATTTAGAACATGGATGAGGTTTTTCTCCCGTGTGTGTCGTCATGTGTCTTTTGAGGTGATTCGATATTGTAAATGTTTTACCACATTCAGGACATGAATGAGGTCTTACTCCAGTGTGTGTCATAATGTGTCTTTTGAGATTAGTTGATGTTCCGAATGTTTTACTACATGCAAGACATGAATGAGGTTTTTCTCCCGTGTGTGTCATCATGTGTCTTTTGAGATCATTTGATGTTTTGAATTTTTTAACACATGCAGAACATGAATGTGGTTTCTGTCCCGTGTGTATCATTTTGTGTATCTTGAAATGACCCTTTTTGCGGAATGTTTTACCACAGTCAAAACAGGAATGCAGTTCAGTATGAATTGTCTTGTGGTGTTGGAGTTTGGACATATTTTTCAACCATTTTCCACATGTAGGACACGCTCTACCTGCAAGAACGTATATTATGTATTCATTATAGAAACTGGATTGTAACAAAAGATTATACTATAAATCGAAGTAACCAATTAATTATATTATTCAAGATAAGACTTTACAATTTCCTCCGAGTTTTGTCATTTCCCGGGTTTTGTTCCTGAAATGGGGGTTTCAGCAAATTTTGATCCAATTGCGTATGAACCGTTTGCACAAAATTTGGACAGCGATGAATCGCATCTGCGTTCACCTCAACAAAAAGAATTTAGAAAAGTACATCAGGAACTGAGATCGCCCTAGCAGATCGTGGTTACGACCGTTTTGGTCGTAACTCGATCGTAACTTGGTCGTAACCGATGGTCGTTCACGAAAATCGTCGAAAATAGCGTATATACTCGAAAACTTTTTTCAGAACTTGATTTCTAATCGAAAAGTGAAGACACTCGCAAAAATTGGCATCATTTAATTGTCTAAATCCGACAAAAACAGTAAAAAATACACGGCGAGCAATATGATATATACAGGTAAGGTAGGACACAAACTTATCGATAAATTTGTATCCTTTCTTACCTGTATATATCATATTGCTTGTCATGTATTTTTTACTGTTTTTGTCGGATGTAGACAATTAAATAATGCCAATTTTTGTGAGTGTCTTCACGTTTCGATCAGGAATCAAGTTCCGAAAAAAGTTGTCAGGTATATACGCTATTTTCGACGATTTTCGTAAACGACCATCGGTTACGACCAAGTTACGACCGAGTTACGACCAAAACGGTCGTAACCGTGAACTGCTAGGGGTTGTATTGTGATAACCAAGTTAAATATTTTTGTCCGTTGATTATCAACCATACTTTTGTGACTATTAAGTGTTTGAAAAATTCAAGTTATTCTCATTGAATTTCACTTTTAAAAATTATGAATTCTTAGAATTCATAGTGGAAATTCTTGAAACTCGAAATACATTCAAAATTGCTGAAATTCGAATAACATTTTTTTCTATTTTCCATTGACGTGCTATGATTGAAATTCGAAGAATTTCAGACACATCTCAAGGAAAAAGTGATAATGAAAATAATGTTGATTGTTATAAGCATTCAATCTCATGACTTATACAGACCGCCAAGTCTCGAACTTTAAACTTGTTTTACTTTGGGCATATTTCAGTTGTGAACATTTCCAACGTTCTTCGCACGTTGATTGCCGATTTTTCGCACGTCATCAGAATTGTTTTGCAATTGTATAAAAGAATCATGACATATAAGATATTATACATGATATATATATTATAGTGTAACTGCTTTGCGATATCGATTCAGTATTTCCGAAATTCTGTGCAATTTCAGATAGTTCTTTTCCAGTTTACAATGTTTGAGCCGAGCTCAACATTTCAGTTCGTGTTGGAGTAAACTATAAATGAAATTGCAATAATCTACAATGTACCGTAGACAAATTTATCATATTTCCATTTTTGTGATTAAAAATTACGTACCTACTTATTGATAAAAAAACCTATACACGTCGTTTGAGGCGATAAAGGAATTATATCATTTGTTACATGACAAAACCTAGAAATTCTCAAGTAGATGACCCACGTTGTACTTCTTATACCATGAGCAAATCGGTACACGTATTTAAAATGACCTAGATTGTACTGTTCGTACCAGTCATAGAACATCAATTTCGACATTATTAAGGAAAGAACCCAAAAACACACTTCGCAAGAAATTTGATCAACGTTGTGTCTGCATATTTACATACAATTCGATCAAATATCATTTCATGAAGTTGATTGCATTTAATTTCATCAAATTTCATGCTACTTTTATACAAATTTCTTGCAAATCTTCCATTTCTTGTTTTACTTTACGTCGATTCAAGTATTTGTCATTAAAAAAATCATACATTGACAGCTTTCCAAATATGTTGAAAAGCTTAAAATACATGTCGAAAGAAAAAACGTGAATCAACGAATACTACTACAACAATAAAGTGAACATTTGCATGGAATTGCATGAAATGCGATCACATATATTGCAAATGACTTGATTAAATAATTCAATCAAATTTGATGTAAATATGCGCACACAACCTTCATCGAAATGTGTCCACATGCATGATCCTCTGATGTTTGCATGGTATATTTCCATACTTCTCCCATGCAAATATGTTATCAGATAAGTGCTTAGAAGATCAATTTTTTTAAACTTTTCCTCTGTGAAGAAATCAGTACTAAACTGCTAAAATCGAACCTGCCCCGTACTTTCTGATTATGAATCGATGGGATTCACTGATTCCGATTTAGAGAGTCGATTCCATATGGTCCGTATACCGATGGTCCCGTTTCATAATACTCTGTTTCTTTACAGTTTCCAAATGTTTTACTATAAAAAGCAGTGTAAGGTGTAACAGGACCACTATGGCTATGCACGATACACAGGCAGGACGCATATTACAAGACAGTCATGTATACTGAATAAATCTATTACAAATTCGTAAGCAAACATATGGTTTTGCATGATTAGCTATCTTTCAGATTGCCACTCACAGCAAACAAAACTCCCAATTTTCTGGAAACATCAATTTGCACGTATGATTGTTTATCTGTGTACATTTCTTGGAGTGTCATGAACACTCCAACTTTGGGGTGATAGATTGTTTTAATTGATAGAGTGAATTATTCTTCACCAAGCCACTGACATAGCGAAATGTTGCCGGTATCTAAGATTTTCTCGAAAGCCTGCGAGAAATTTACATTGAAAAACAGGATACCGAGAAAATCGACACACATTTTTGAATGAAACTTTAAAGAGAATCGATGATTGATTTCTCCACTTCTCAAGGTCTTCAGAATTGTATTGCCGTGACATAAGTAGCTCTCTTAATTTTTTAAGGTGAAATAATCACTTCAACTGTGAAGAGACATGTTATTTCACTGACATTGTAATAACCTTTTGATTACATTTATTCCAATCGATTGAATGCGTCCGAGATGTTTTCAATTATGGCAATATGTTGTGTTGCTTTCTACTATAACGGAAATCCAACGACATTTTCAGAGAAAAATATGCAGAGCTAATAAAATTCACTGCAAAAAAAATATAAGAATGGAACTAGATGTCCGTGTGAAAATAACTTCTGAGATATCATAGCAAAGATAGATTCATGAAGAGGATATGAAAGGGTCTCATCTCGCTTTTTTTCGTGAGACGCAACCAATTTTTGTATCGTCTTTCCGTGGCAGCCCTTTTCAATTGCATTTGCGTACTGTTTAAGTTTGCGCACGCAACAATGATGCACAAAAATATATATGCAATGACAAAATCATTCAAGAATACCTCAATGGTATGTTGAAAATAGGCCAAGCGCTGTTCAATGTCATTTCCTCAGCAGTGCGATACGACTATTGCAATGGGAAAGGTAACAGCTCGTTCATCTCTATGATATCAACGAAATGACGTCTCATCAAACGCGCGTCTCGGGAGTATTGTACATGGCTCGGATTTCCTCCCAATGCCAAAGTCGTAGCAAAAGCCGCAGAGTAAACACCACAACTGGATCCATCCGGTTGCTGCGTAACTGTTTCAAAAGTTATACGATCTGCGGACACATCGGGGTAACGTCTGGCCAGATACCGCTCTTCCACAGGATGCAAAGTCTTGTTTGTCATATCGCACAAACTGTCCCAAATACGAATAGTCGAATCCACGTAGTAAGCACATCTCCAATGGTTGATGCAATTTCCACCAATTACAGCAATACTCTTCTCACTGCGATTGGATTCGACAGCTTCGGGGTATGCAAGATACAATGGATTTTGCGTATCAACATTTGACGTTTCTCTTACTACACGCAAAAATCGACTTATACTTTCGTCAGTCAACAGATTCGAATGCGGCAAGGTGTTCCGTTTGATTGATACAACAGTCGGCATGTCATTTTCAAGATACATCCTTTGTAGTCGTATCGAGTCTTTGGTAGGCTGCCCACGATACTCGCCAGTACAAATGACTTCATCATCTACGAGATTTTGTTCAATCGCCTCCGCAGTTTTTTGAGACTTCTCACAGTTTGGAGCAAACTGTGCAAGCTGAGCGACACACTGTTGCTCACTGCCCGTGACAAGTTTCTCGTTCTTGACCTTCCGTTGCCTTGACTTCACGGTCAAACCGGAAGTTTTGTCTGCGACTTTGCATGCTCGTTCGGATTCTTGAACTTGTTTTCTCGCATTGGCCTGTTCTTTTGCTTCCAGAATATGTTCCGGATCTCTGATCGGCATGTGCCTAGTGTACCTAGGATCCACAATTTCCGGTAGCAAACATTCCATGTAGTACACGTTCAATTTCTCCAGCATTTCGTCTGCCCAGAAGGCTTTGTTTCTTTGAATTCTTTTCCATTTGATACTGCCTCCTTCGTACGGAGTCCAAATGGCAAAGATACAGTACTCGCGGCCTGTAATATTCATCTGCCCCTGAATTTGATAAAAGTATGGATGAATATGGTTCATTCCATCTGGACTTTTCTCATCAAAAATTCTTTTCAAATGAGGCAGATCTTCGCACGCGTCATTTGCACTTTTGTCTCCAGCACTGAAGGGGCATTTGATTTCCACCACAGTATCTTTACCAATCAAACCATCTGGGCTAGCTGCTAACCATGGATATTCTGGGTGAATGAATAATCCGGATGGTTCGATTGTTTTCTGCAGTATCCCTGAACGTTGTTGCACTGCTGTATCCTCGTGTTCGCGGCCATATTTCATTGCTGGCGAGTCGACGCACGATGGGTACAGGACAGTTTTGACGCCTACACTACAGGACGTGCTAGGCTGCTTCCGACATACAAGCCCAAACAGTGACGCAGTCAATCTGTAAGATCTCTGCACTTTCCAGAGCTCGCAATTGCCTTGCCGCTTCGTATCGTGCTCTATTCTAACACGATTCTCTGCATCGTCTAACAACTTTCTCATGTGATGTTTGCGAAGCTCCTCGACTGTCTCAGGCGGCAAGTCTGGCTTTTGTGCATGTGGACCGTAAAAACGATCTGTCTTCTGCCTGCCGACAAAATTCTTTGGCCTTCCGTTCACATCCCGATAGTGCTTATTGAGCATGACCTTGATTCGTCTTTTCTTCTCAATCTTTTGCACTACACATGGAACACGCATCTGTTTTTGTTTGTATACTTCCGACAAAACTTCATGCGTATTATGGCTCAATACTGTTAAAGCGACTCTACCATTATAATCACCTCTCTGATTTTGGAAAACTCGTTTCCCGCAAATCAATTTGCACAGTATGCCATTGAACGATTCTGCCATGTTGTTTGTCACATTGTACAGCAAACTGTCTGCAGAATTAGCAACAGTTTTGATGGCACTCTCAATTTTATCATAAAATCCGTGCTTTTTTAGTTCCGGAACATAGTTCTCCGATTTGTCTGTGTCGCAAGTAAGACCAAGCTCGATACATCTTTTGTGATCGCCAAAGACGTGGCTAGGAATATTGAGAATATCTTGTTGCAAGTCGATGGCTTTCAAGTCATGCGTTCTATTCTCAGCTATTCGAGCGTCAACGGCATCATTCACTGCTATGCGTATCGTTTCAGCCGATCGTTTAACAATATCGCGGGTTCCAATAAATCCCGATATTCTTTTCCCCATTGGTTGAGTAATGTTTCCCGCAGCTATGAGCTTACGTTCAAGGTTACGATTGACATGATTGCGGCAATCAATTTTTTGTACTACAATGTTGAAGGGCAGATACGGTTTATTATCTACGATTGCTTGAAACACGCTGCTGTCATTGTCAGCGATGAGGATTTTATAAACAATGCCGTACATTTCGTAACTGCATCTGAAACCTTCTGCCAAAGCGTCTGCTTCCGTGCTCGTAGAGCTGGCATCAGCACCGTAATTTTTGTAACATTTGTGCGGTTTTGCTCCCTCATTTCTGCCATCTTGCAAATCGAACAATACTTATTTCTGATACCAACAAAAAGCACTTTTCCAGTTCGGTGACCGATAATCACAGCAGTTCCGGAATTTGCATTATAGTTGGTACCATACGATCGTTTGGACCAGCTGCCATCTGCGACGACTACTATCCAGGGTATACCGGCAATGACATCGCCAGCTAAAATAGCCAAATGCTTCTCTTCTTCAGCTGCTTCCAGCATATTTTGAAGCGAGAAGTCTAAAAGTTGCTCTACTATGTCGTCTCGACGCTTCGCAAACGACTTATCGGACATACACGAGACATTCATGCATGCCAGCAACTCTTCCAGCTGACGGAACGCTCTGCCTGATGACATTGTTCCAAAAACGACGGCATCGTTAATATTCATAGTTTTGGAATCAAGCGATTGCGACAAAACACAACTAAAGAATTCGCATTTGTCGCATTGGAAGAACAGCTTAGACAATAATCCAATACGATGAATGTTTTTAAGTTTCCAATTTTTGAATTGGCAACTTTTACCTCGAGCATGATCATCAAACGCGTCCCTCACTTGTGTCAGTACATAAGATATATCCACGAGTGAAAGACTGTCTGGTACTTCTTTGCAAGATGTGTCAGGTTGTGGAGTTTCGCTTGTGTTTCCAACAGTGGGCTCCTCTCTTTCGCAAGATCGGTCATCTTTGCCGATACTTGCCTTCGGTTCACTATTCGGAACTCCTTCTTTTGTGACTGGAAGCGCCTTACAATTCAGAGTCTCGTCCTCATCAATAGTAATGTCCCTGCTTTCTTCAAGAAGAAAGCTATTTCGAAAATCACAATTTGATTGAGACTCATGAATTTCAGCTTCTATTTCCAGGACATTCATATTATCAAATTTAATATTTACATCTCCTACCTCACCATCCCCCCTTTCCATTCCAGGTTCGTTGTCCATTATCTCATACTCCTCGATGTACTCCGTGACCTCGTTGAACTCGTGAAAATCATCCGCAGCATTATGCAAGGTCTTTGCGATTCGGCGCCGAGTATGAAAATTTGACGCATTTTTTACAGACATGCATGCATTGACCTTACGCATTTATAAAACTGAATAGGCTGCTATTGTCGATTTGTAAACATTAAATTATTGTAACAATTCGTGTACATGATTCAGAATCTTGGTCCCCCATGGATACATGTCTTCAAAAAATTGGAGCGAATTCGTCTATTGGCGATCGTCAATTTATCGACAATCGTAAAAAGATACTGGCGATCGTCAATTAATTGACGATGGTCAAAAAATATTGACGATCGTTAAAAGTATTAACAGCATATCTGCATAACATATTGACGATCGTTACAAAATATTGACATTCGTCCATACTTTCTGACGTCATTTTTCCATGGGCCCGTATGATCCCTCACACTTCTAGACCAAACTAACGCTCGAAACACATGAAAGTATTGACGAATACGGATTATCCCTAAAAACACTGTTTGAAACAATTTTGATCAAGGTTGCGCCGCATATTCACATGAATCATTTGTTTAGCTCATTACTTGAATTAAACTTGATAAAATTTCATGCAAATTTCATACAATCCTTCGATGTATTCAAACATGTTGAAGAGTTCAATATACATGATCATTGTAAAAAAATTGGAATCAACGAATCCTACAACAATAAAACAAAGATTTGCATGAAATTTGATGGAATATAATGCAAATGATTTGATCGAATGATTTCATCACGTTTCATGTAAATATGCGGAGACAACCTTGATCAAAATGTGTGCAAATGCATGAGTCCTCCTACGTTTGCATGATATTTGCAAACTTGTCCCATGCAGATGTGCTATCAGCGATGTTACAATACCATTTTGAAAAAATTAAAAATGAAAAGAAAGGGTGTAGGGTTACATTGTATTGAAAATACAATGTAACTAAAGTTCCGAACGTTTAAATAAACAAGAATTGAACACAAAAACCAATATACAGATCTCGCTGACCTGCATTAGTCACTATCAGGTACACGAAAAATTACAATCTGATAAGTAATAGCGATTTTGAGGGTGAAAAACTCCCCTAAAGTGAATCCGAGCGCTACTCCGATTATAGTATTGGGACCATAAACTGATAAAATCACTGGAAATTCAAGATGCAGGAACTGAAACGATGGAGATTGATTTTGTAATTCCGAAAAACTATGCGGAACGTCAGAAGACAATATTAATGATCATAGCCAACAACGGCATCAAATTCCTGTATCAACAATTGTTTAATCGACTATACTTCTGGAAGGGTCGCTCGCAAATACAAGTTAGAAGTGTTTTGATGTTGACGAGAGTAATTTCTAAACGCTCCGAAACGTGCAACCGGAATTCAGGAGTATACTCCAAAATTTTGGAGTATTTTATTCGATTATATTAGGTCTTATTGTTTTTTGATAGAAAAAAATTAATATTTTTGAAAAACAATTGAAAAACCGTGATTTTTTCGGAAAATTTGTGAATAAATATTTCCCACAAATACAAATGGCGATAGATATTTTCGGAAAATTGAAAATGGAAGTTGAAAAATCTCGTTTCTATATAAAATTTGATTTTGATCGATAATGATTTGTTGGAGAATGAATAAAGCTGAAAGTATCAGAAAATGGCCAGCAGAAAATCGGCTACGCGCGCGCAGAAATAGGGGCTCTCACGCTAAGACAGCGACCATGAATAAACCGTTCAGAGCTCGCCCGGACTCTGTAACTCATGGAAAAAAAATCTGTGATTGGAAAAACTGCCAAAGAATGTCAATTTGTGAAAGAAACGTGATTTATTCAGGCAATAAATGAAAGTGCAGCATTTCCCCCGCAAGGGTACATTTTTCTTTACATTTAATGCCGAGCACGCTCAGGTTGTATCGCTTATAAAACAAAATCTCTGATGAAGGAAACTCTGAAATTACGTTAATTCGTTGAAAAAAAATTGTTTCAGTATAACACACCTATTTTCATAATTTCTTCCATCGCACAGTGGTCGATTTGTTCGAAAAGCTGGCCAAAAGTCGGAAAAGTTACGGATCTAGATGAAAACTTAAGATTCTATGTTTTTTAGGCCGCTGATTACGAATTTGATATTAGAATTCCAAAATTCAAAATGGCGGCTGCAAAATGGCCGACATTTTTTCGGAAAAGTCGGTCGATTCAAGAAAAAATATGAATTTAGGGGTTTTTGAGATCGCTGATAACGAATTTTATATCAAAATTTGAAAATTTTAAATGGCGGATGCAAAATTGCCGAAATTTTTTTTAAAAAGTCGTCGATTCGAGTAAAAATGTGTGCACAGGGGTTTTCAAAGTCGCTGACAACGTATGTGATATCAAAATTTCGACATTCAAAACAGCAGATTCAACATAATGGGTAAAAAGGACGAACTTAAGATGTAAATTCACGACAGTTGATGCACTGACGACACTATATTTATTGTCTGCTTTGTTGCCAAATGTAAGCAATTTGAAAATGAACAATATTAATCGTCGGAATCATAATCCGTTGAATCGCCAGAAGTACAAGATTCATTGAGAATGTTCGTATTTTCTGATCTATCTGGAGGCAGTAACAATTGTGCGGCTTCCGCAGAGAGTTGTTTATATTTTCTCATCGGTGTTTTTCTCAAACTCGAAATAACTGGATCTGAAGTCACCAGAAGCCGACGGAAAACATCTGTCATTGTCTTCTCCCGGGAACTTTTCCTTGAAAAGCATCGTCGAAATTTTTTGATGTCCTTATTCCGAGCTTCTTGAGCATCTTCTGATGACATTCCTATAGGCAATACTGCCGATTCTATTATTTGGGCACCATGAATCAAAATTTTATGAACTGTGGTTGACATGAAGTACCACGGATACTTTTGGACGAACATTTTTGCAGTTTCCAGGCAGTATAGCCGGAATTTCGCCACGTTCACAGGGAACCCACACGACAAGACTTGTAATATTATGTGGAATCGGTGTACAATGTTAGAATCAACTCCTAATATTTGCGCAGATACACCGGAGTTTTCGAAAAATCGCCTAGCCGTATTTCCATCGTTTGAGTTGCCGTACCCAACTTTCGGACGGTCAATTATTAGTCCGAGCTGTGTTTGAAAAGCTTGCTGTACAGCCGCTTTTTGAGCTGCGACAATTTCTTTGTTTCTGTCGCCGCGCACTTGCCAGTTATTAATAACCTGCTTATATCCTAAATGAATTAGACATTCCATAAATCGGATCCACGCGTGTAAGTTCGACAGTCCCAGGTGCAATCCTGATTCGTCAATTTCCTTCTCTGTTAAGAGGTCGATCTTGTTGAATTCAGTTGATGTCGCGTTGCATAAGTAACAGCGCATAGTTGAAGTCGTCGAAGTTACTGCGTTGCACACCTTCCCATCAATCATCGTAAAAGCCAGTCGATAACTAACTGATATATTCATTGCGTCAAGGGCCGTTTTGTAGGGAACAAGGGATGCAATTTGGTCATCGATGTCACGCTGCTCATGAACGGTCGACTGGACATCTTCGTGCATAAATTTCAGCTTTATTGGCCGACAAAACCGGGGAGACGAGGGCCTTGGATTCTGCCAAATTACAGTCTCTTTTTGTGAATTACTGTCTTTGGCAGTAAGACGTAGCGGAACAAGCGATGTTAGGAATACACTTTCGTCTGAGCTGATGCCATCATCAAACCTTTGCTTATAAACGCTTTGCCCCGAGCTTCCGTCGCATCCCCATTTTACAATTAAAGTCATATTGCAGACAGATTCCACTGGTGATGTTGCAATGACTTCTCGTTGCACTTTGACAATTCGTTTAGTCGTGTGATCAAGTAGAGCCTGCAACCCGACTTCTGCACTTGTTTCAGTGACTTTGACGTCCGTGGGATAGCAGGCAACTTTAGCTTCAATTATTTTGTTGTAAGACGGAAGCGCACGGCAATGCTTCGATCTTAATGTCGACCGTAATGTCGTGTATCCCTCTTTTGTGAGATTAGCTTCGATAAAAGCCGAGAGGGCTTCTTCGGCAGATAATGTGACTTCCGATGGATCCAGGGAGGATCTGTATGCTGCCCTAATTTTGGATCCCCTATTGGGAGATGTAAAGGCGACATCTCTCACGACAGCAGCAGCGTCGGAGTCTCCAGATTCTCTGAGTTTCATTTGAGCTGCGTAAACAAGTTCTTCTGCACTCATTGTTGCCCGTACTTCTTCTGTCTTTTTCCTCTTTGTGCGGTCAGAGGCCTCCACGAAATTCTTTGGGCGTCGACCAATCTTTGCCTGTGTTCCAGAAGAACCAGCTGAATAAATAGTGGCTCTTGGTTGCTGCCTAGCAAGAGAAGCATTCTGCAAATAATGTATGATTTCATCATGCACACATTCTCATTTGTCTACAATGAAAATATTCAAATTCAATATATTGTCCCCAAAATGGCTAAATCCGTAGTGAAACAACATTCAATAATAAGTACTGATTATAATAGTATGAGTACGATATGGTATGAACTTATCAATCAATAATTAATAAGGCTGTTATTCAAAAACGTATTTCTCTCTTTCAAACTGAATGAGTAACTATATTACCATTTCAGTAAGTAACTCAATCATTGACTCAAGGGTCAGTAATTTTACCACTGTTACTAATTCATCAGTGGGAAACTAAACTTTCACTGGGTTTCCAGTGAAAATCTGTAGTACTAATTCAATCAGTGAACATTTCACTGATTCATATTAAGAGAGTGCACAGTACTGAAAAAACTTATGTAGTTGAAGTATTCACATACGTCGACCCGAGTAAACTCGGGAAAAAATGACGCCAGAAGGGATACAATGGAATACAACTCGTCAATAATTGAAAAAAAAAAAAATGAAGTAAATAAATTTCAGTGTAACATGAAGAAAATTGTTCAATTTAATAACCTGAAGAATTATATTATATATAAATTATGACCGGATCGGTAGTCCAAGCGGTAAGACGCTGAACTCCGGTCCGGGAGGTTCGGGGTTCGATCCCAGCCGGCGGGGATTTTTTCGGAAGAAAATAGAACAAGATTCTTCCAGTCGGCACGGTAGGGATTGAATCTCGGGCCGCCTTATCCGCCGCAAGGTTTTCCATGGTTTCCTTGCGGGTCTGTGGGCTCTCCAATGAGAGAAGCAGACGCGAATGCCGGATAAGGTTGGAGAGAGTGAAGTCGGCCATGGACGCAAAAAGAGCAAGGGGACGGGCGCATGCAAAAGGGGAAATAAAAAAAGCAAAAAAGGGGAAAAAGAAGAAAGCTAAAAGCCAGGAAATGGCAGGCTAGAATACAATAAAAAATATAAAAAATATATAAATTTATGGTTGAGTTGAATTTGAGTGATTGAATTTTCTATGATTCAGTGTTTATAACAGTCACAGTAACAGTCACTGAATGTAAAGGACCGTGTTTCTTTCATTTCATTAAAAATGTTCGTGAATTGTCAGGTGCATTCTTATGCACTCTACATGTAACTGGAAATTTACTAAAAATTTCTACCAGTGCAATATGATCAGTGAAACGTTTTTACTGATGTTTAAAATAATCATACGTAGGATCAGTAAAAATTTTTTTTGTACATTCAACAATCGGGAAAATAATTTATTCCATTATTGAGTCTTATTTATTGATTCTGATTCAGATTTACAGACGAGAGAAAGTTAGTCAGGGAACACTTACGATCACGGTAACAGTTGTATTGAGCCAGCTCTCGTTGAGCTTAAAAAACCGAGCAGTTATTCTTCCAGAGTCTCGCCATTTGATCTTGAATTTGGAGAGCAACAATTTCAAACTTTTTATTTCATCGGGATGTGTTTGAAAATAAATGTTATTGGTTTTCGAGATATTTTTTTCCATATTTGCGATCTGCTCATCTAACTCCAACTGCAGGTGCTCTTTTATCATAAGGAAAATTTCCTTTCGAGTGTAATGTAACTCGGAGGAAGATTTTGTTTCTGCGATAAACATAAATATTATAAATAATAAACATAAATGTATAATAAAATAAATATAAAACAATCGATTGTGGCTCAACTACAGTCGTAATTAATATTGACATAAATATAATTAATATTAGCATAAATATTAAGTTACATATTAATTTCTTATTATATACACCGTTAAAAATATAGGCCCGCGCGATTGCACATACATGTGAATCACGACGAGAATAGCGGAAAGTAGCACCAGTTCTTCATATTTTTCAAATCGTTGCACCTTTACTGACATACTGAACTCAACAACTACGCGGAGTCTCGCGGAAATGTAACTTTTGACATGGTTTTGTGGACAATTGTTTTTCAAATAGTAATTTTTAACAAGGAGACATTATAGCTAACTA
>JABFQM010002216.1:0-16067 GCA_022816865.1 Zelostemma sp. ZL-2020 | reverse complement strand
TTCAAGCAAGTGAAAATTTTATCTGCCTCTGGAGGAATGAGGGCATAATTGCAGAAAGGACAAAATTCCAATCCTTCAATTTTTGCTGCTGATATTTCGATTTCCTGCTTCTTGAGCTGAAGAATTGCGTACTCGCTGACTTTCATGGCTTTTTGCAAATCGTTGGAAGTGAAT
Source organism: Zelostemma sp. ZL-2020 (assembly GCA_022816865.1). NCBI lineage: Eukaryota > Metazoa > Arthropoda > Insecta > Hymenoptera > Platygastridae > Zelostemma > Zelostemma sp. ZL-2020. The sequence goes on along the minus strand of JABFQM010002216.1, from coordinate 15,893 downwards.
TCGCTTTTGCAATCCATGAAACACTGTACAGTGTAATTGCCGTTGGCAATGTTGTGATCAATCCCAGCTTTGACGCACGGTTTACAGAAGACGTGTCCTTTTCGACAAGTTATAGTTTTTGATGGAGTCAATTCAGTCACATAGCAATTTTGGCATTCCAAAAGCGTTCCACGTAACTGAAAAATAATAAAACAATTAAATTTTTGTACTGTTATTCCCTATCAATTATTTCAATTTGTGTTTCACTTTGCACTCATTATACTCTCGTTCTTCTTCTTCTTTAACTTTTGAAAAATGTTCTCGAATTTTTTGCTTATTCCGGAGAAAGGCTAATTCTTTTAGCATTGGCATATCATTTTTCTCTGCATTTACATCCTCCTCAATCGGGGTCCTCCTTGATGCCATATCCGGTTCAGTAGTAGCCAATGTTTTGGCTGTTATAGATAAATTGTAGTTGGAACTCTCATATATTTCGTTAATTGTATTTATCTGAACAAAAATTGATAGTTATACAATTACTGTTTTGAATAATATTGAAATTCACGAATTTAAAATTAGTTTTTTCAATTATAATTGATCAAATCTTTAAATTTCATTCGAGTAAATATTTTGATAACTTTTATAACATTCAACTGATTAATTTACTGTTAAAACCAATAAACCTGTATCATTTCAAATTCATTCTGGAGATATGTAAGAGCTTCATTTCTAAAAACATCCTGCCTCTTAGGATCTTCAAAATATGCAAAGGGGTCCGGAACAACGGCCAAAAAACTCTCAACATCAAAGTCCGACGTGTACTGCTTTTGTACTTTCGACATTTTTTCCCTTTCCTGGTATTGTTTTATTGTTGGGTATGCGTGATGCATCAAACTTTCCTCGATGAATTCAGCAATTTCATTTATTTCGATAGAATTACTTGCGGTTTCATATAAATAAGTCGGATCAGCATTTGGTAAAATTTCCTGCAGGTTTTTACACAAATCGTCGATATCTCGTCGGGTTGGTGCAGCAACCTGTTTCGCTACGTATTCTGGAAAATCTTCCAGGTTGCCTTCGTCTGGACGTTCGAGAATGTGCTCGACGAAAGTCGCTGAAAGCGTAGTTTTATCGAAAGTGCTTGTATGGAATGGTGGCTGGATCACCAGTTTTCGAATCCAATTTTTATCCTTGTTTGGAAACATTCTAATTAGTGACCAGTAAATGTCCTTCCAATCATTTCGAATATCCTCGACCCTGTATTCTACGGCCTGGGCACCGGGATTCGGCACCTGAGGTAAAAATTGATTTTGAGACTGAAGTTCATTTTCTTCCAAAAGTCTGAAAGAATGATGAGACCCGGCCTTTCGCGGTCATGCATGACCATATATGACCGTATATGAACACTGTGAGCTGATAAAGGCCCTATGATCTTAAATATTCGCTTGCGTTCATACACTAAAAAAAATGTACTGTTACGTCAACAGGAAGAACATTGTTGAAATTCGGCCCGAAGGTAATTTTACTGTTGTGTTTACAACTGAAATTCCTGTTATGGCAACCAGAATTTCTTTGTTAACTCAACAGTGTGTTGAGCATAAAAAAACCACGGCACAATTATTATTCTCTTAAGTCTCTCACTTTTTAAATGCTACCGCTAACAAAACATTATTTTCAACATAGCCACAAAAATTGTGCTTATGATAACATTATTTTTGTTACGATAACATTATTTTTCAAGTTAGCGCTACAAGAACTGATAGCGCTACGGAATTCATTGTGGGGCTGAAAGTAATGCCCCATAAAAGTGTGACTTTGTTGACATTACAGGGCAAATTTTTCTCAGTGTAGCCCAGAGGTGAAGTCTACGGATTGTCACCTAGGATTGTGACCATACATGGCCATATATGAGAAATTTTCGACCGGGGTCACTAAAAACTTACAAAGGTTGTGGACTAAAGTGAATTTAAAAAAATTAAAAATAAGTGGATATAAAACAAACGATTATTTATTGTTGTATTTAGCTGTAAAAGTTTCGAATTTATTTTATTTTGATAGAAACATTTTGTGTACGAAGTAAAAAATTGCATTCAAAATTGAACACTTTTGAGACTTTCGGTTTTTAATCGGCACCACACTTATAGAAAACTTCCTCTTACTTTAAAAATATCGCCATGTCAAACGGCATCGTTTGAATGTAAGAACATGATTTCTGTTCAATGTAAAAGTAATTTTCTGAATCTGACAATATCGATGCGTTTAGAATAAGAATAACATAATTTTAAGTTGGCATGCTTGTATACTCATTCTGACACGAATCGTGTCTCCGTGAGAATATGCAAAACAACGAGATAAGCGTTGGCGATGCCGCCGTGCCCATTTATTAACAATAAACAACAATAAACACGCTTAAGCGTGTCGAGTAACAAATTTACTCGCTTTTAATACATTTTTTATATTGTTTTTTATTCATGAAAAATGGAGTTTTATTACGTTTCTCCTTTCAAAGCAATTCCTTTTAACATGTGTTATTATTATTTTCGTTCAAAACTGCAACTTCGTCTTCTTTTTCACACGGCGAGAAAAATCCAGCTCTAGCACAATGCAAATAGTTTACGCTTCTCTACCATGAAAAAATCACCTTTTACAAAGAAGAATTCATGCTTTGTTAGCGTGGAAAGTGTCCATGCTCGAAAAGCACGTTACTCATGCTATTCCAGTAGCGACTCTATACTTTAAAGATGTACTGGACATACATTCAGAATCACGAAAATGTGATGAAACTCGGCAGAATAGATGCTTGTCATATTCTTGAACACCATGCAAAGTTTCAGAAAGATTGTCTAAATAATTTAAAAGTTATAACATTTTATTACTTTACATGCGTTCTTATGGGAAAAGCGCGAATTGCCGCATATAACTCGTAAAATAGTACGTTACTAATCACTAGAATACTTTTATATTTTATGTACATGAAGCTACACTATTTATCAAGATTGTCCCGTGAAACGTTTGCAATCGTGTACATACTTTTCGAGTTATCAAGGACAATCGATATAAAAACTAGGTTTTTTCGATCGCGCAAGCTACCCGATTATGAACGCACGACAACGTTCTTAGTACAGTAACTGCTAAAAGTGTATTTATCGCACTATAATATTGAAGAAATTTTTGTTATAAGTTATTATTTTGCAAAAAAAGCCTACAGCGGTAATTGTAATATTAAAAGCTATATTTTCAGTTATTGTTTGCTTCTGAAACTTGAATATTTTGAATTTCGCCACATCTGGCTGAGATTGTATATCCAATACATCCTTAAAAGCATGGAATCGGTTTAGCTTAGAAGCAAAGGACTGTCTCACAGCCCAAAAGCAAGACCTTCACCGTTTCAAACTGGTGAAGCTCGTGGCTCGGAGTGTTTAGGCCACGCCCATTTGTCTGCCTCGTTTACTGCGCGGACCAAAGGCACGAGTTTAATAGTTTGAAACGGTGAACTTCTTGCTTTTAAAGCGTGGACTGGTCACACGCTTTCACAGGTAGAACTTTGTGCTGTTTAAGCAATAAGTCAATGCGATAGACGCATGAAATACGTAGTTTCATCCTACGTTTGCGAATGTTGCTTTTAAAGCGTGAATCCACTGGATTCGTCCATGAATTCCGTACTACGAAAGCATTGAAAAATAGCTCTAAAAGCATTCATTCTCTTCCTACGAAAGCTAGATTTTTCTCTCCGTGCATTAATAAAAGATAGGGTTCGTTATTGTAATGATAATTTATTGTAACATATTATTCTGAGTTCCATTAAAAACTGCGATTAAATTTGTTTTTCATTAATAAAAAATGGGCTTTGTCACAATTATTTTTCAATAACTATTAAATTATGATTTTGATGCATTACATAATTATAAATATTAGCTTTTCTGTTAACGAAAAGCCTCGAAATAATATTAATTTTTGTTAATATGCATATTCTTATAAGATTATTGCAATCTGGTTTTCAGAATTTTCGTCTCACTTTCAGCTGAAAATAATCTTGAACTGAGCGGAAAGTTGTTGACACGATTTTCCGCTTCATTTGACACTATTTCCTTTCAACTCTATTTTGAAATAAAAATCGTGTGACTTTAAGCGGATTCCGCTGAAATTGAACGGATAATTTTCTGAGTGCAGCAAGGATAAACAATTAAGGCATCCATTTATGTTTCTCAGTGAAAAATTTCCATAATACGAATTATGCAGAGCATGGAAACAAGTACAACAGAACGAAAAAATAAATGTGTTGGTCGGAATTGAGCTTGAAATTATAATATTGGAATGTTAAACTGTAAAAAAACGCAGAAATTTTAGTAATTCAACTACTTTCCGCGGCGTAGAATTTTTACGATCGAGCTCTATTGTTACAAGCGTGGCTTCTCGAGAAAAATGCATTTATTATTCCAAGAAGACAAAGAAAATCATTACCGATATTTCAGCAATTACATAAATAAACTTACTTCCATATTTATAAATCTTTGAAGAAAATCCGGTATCGCAATTCGATTCAGCAAAAAGCACAATTGACTTAGAGAAAGCGACACATGTGCATGGAGAGAAAACCAAAGAATAGCGTGCATGATTCAACGTTACCAGCGAGCTGTAGATGGCAGATTGACGATATATCCCTCCTTAATACAATGGACCAATCAAAATTGAGTTGCACATATTTTGCATATACTAACGCATCGAAGCGTGGTGACTGAGTTTTTACGAATGTATTTTAAGCATGAATGACACATATTGATTATCGCCTATGAAGTCATTTTTGTTATCTGCTTTTATCGATCTTTAAGAATTAATAGATTTCTTTCTTTCATCAAGAAAATTCCTGTAGAACCAAAGAGATATTTTTATTCTTTTGACAGGATTTTTTATTTTCAACGATCGAGATAATTAAACTCATCAAATTGTGGAAGTTTTAAAATAAGTGATGAGAAATCAAAAGTCATTTTTATATTCAATAATATTGACAAAATTTGTCTTCGCGGAGTACAAAATTTGAATGCGTTAACTTTTTTGTGCATTTTATTATTCATTCGAAATCCATAGTGATCAATATGTATCTTATTTATTCGTTACGATTGGCTGACTACTCAATCGAATAGAAAAACGAAAACAGTCGCGGGGCCGGTGCCAATAGACACAGCCATGAAATATAGCTTTGAATTTTGAAAATGAAGAACTGTGGGATTCTTTGAAAGTGGAGGTTTAGTTGGTATACCTGGCATCGATAGACTGCCTGCAGCAGCTCCTCTACAATGATAGGGTTAACGAATTGAATCTACTCAGTGCTACGGTCTTTTGTTTTACAACGCAGACAATTCTTTCCTTTCCGAAGTCACTCGTGTTGTCGTTTGAAAAAGCTCTCCATATTTTTGAGGTTTCATGAAAATGGAAGTAAGTTTATGTAGTAGAAATTATTTTCTGAATGCTCTAATTTTTCTATGAGTAAATAATTCAGATAAAAAATCTTTCTTCTCGGAATCGACAGCACCGATAAATGACGCTCCATCGTTTGAAATATTTCATATTTTTACTAATCGCTCCCGTCAAAAGTAATTGCTATTTTCGGTATTGTTCGGGCATTTTTAGTGGGTTTTTTTTGTCTTTTGATAAGTATTTAGTAAATTTAAAAAGAGACGTCATATTGTAACGGATTACGATAAACCGGGGCGTGACACATATTTTTTGTTTTCCACTCTTTCTTATATCTCAAACAATGAATCGTGTTTTTCCGAACTGAAGTTTTATGTAACTGTGAACATGTAATTTTTTTACTGTCATTTAAAAAAACTAATCACACTTGTTTGGATTGTTAATTTTTTTTCAACATTTGTTCACTTTTACTAAAAGACGCAAATTGACGAAACCAAAAATTTGAAAACAAAAAGGTTCTAATTTTAATTTTTTTTCAATTTTTTGCAGGAGCAAGCAGATGTAAATGCAATTGTAATGCAAATGGAAAACGAACTGCATTTTGAGAACCAAAATAATTCCCAAAAAAAGATGAATGAACAAAACAAAATCAAAGACATTCCAAGTAATCGCAAGGACATTTATTATAAGTTGATAAGGATGTTCCCAAACAAAAATAAGAATTGGATTTGTCGATTGCTAATTCGGCCGCCATTCGATACGAGTTTCAGCGACGAAACTTCGCTTTCACAAGCTTTTATCGAACACATTTTACAACAAGATGAAACCAAGCTCGAGAATGTTCCACAATTCTTACCGGAAATGGTTGATGAACCGAAGAACATCGACGATCAATGCAAATACTTGCAAGATGTGTTTCCACACGCTGATCCATCTTATCTGTACCAAATTGCAGCAGAGTGCAATAATCAAAAAGCAATAAATGCGTTCATCGAAGAAAATTTGGTGCATCATTTGTACCCTACGAAAGCTGATAGCAAAGAAAGAGAAAAGCTGTTGAAAGTGAAAGAGCAGTACATTTACGATTTTGACGTTAAGAGTTTTGTGGACTTTTTTCCTGATCCGTTTGCTCACTTCGAGGATCCAAATAGGCATGGAGTATTTAAAGCAGAAGCTTTCGAGTATTTGAAAAATACATTCGGGTCGATAAAGGTTACTTCGATGTATCTAAGTTTATTTCGTATGAAAATAATCGAGTTTATGTATTTTTTATGCTTTTTTTTCATACTTAGGTAAACATAATAAGAGATGTGTACGAAGGCTGCAAATATAACTTGAGTGTCACAGCCAAATCATTGGAGATGATTGAACCGACCATGGAAGTAAAAGAGATGATATATGTAGAAAACTGTTTAAAGGCAGAAAAGGATTTATCTTTGTTACAAGAATTGGCTTTTTTGAGCAATAAGCAAAAAATACAGAAATATCTTGCGAAGATTGGAGAAGAGGCGGAACAAGAGTTTCTTGAGTGTCAAGTATATTACAAAGTTAATTTTTTAATAGGCAGAATAAACTTTTAAGTATGTATAAATAGCTGATAATTTTGTTTTGATTCTTTTACAGACCCGCGGCATTCTTTTAGAATGCCAATGCTGTTTCACTACGGATTTAGTTCCATCAAAAACCGTAACTTGTCCAACAGGACACGTTTTTTGCAAATCCTGCGTTGAAGCTGGTGCTAAAAGCAACATTGCCGATGGTGTTTATAACATAAAATGTTTCGTAGATGGCACGAACGAATTCATAATTGCTGATCTAAAGCAAGTTTTGAAACCGAATGATTTCGAGATTTTGTTGGCTAAAAAACAAGAATCCGAGATATCAGCTGCAGGATTGGAAGGATTGGAATATTGCCTCGTTTGCAATATTTATGGATATATTCCTCCGGAAGGGGACAAAATTTTCAAATGCTTAAACCCGAAATGCAATAAGGAAACTTGTCGGTATGAGACTTTTACACTTTACCAAAAAAGTCACTGATAAAAAAGAAAGTTCAATTGTCGCAGAATGAACCAATTTTTGGAAAATGTAATTTTTTACTTTCTATAGCTCTTGCGGATTATTAAACCATCTGCCTCAAAAGTGCAAGAAGGACATGGAAGCTGATAAAGCGAGGATCATGATAGAAGAAAAAATGACACAGGCTTTAGTGCGTATTTGTTACTTTTGCAAAAAAACGTTTTGCAAAGAAGACGGGTGCAATCATATGACATGTTCGTGTGGCGCAACCATGTGTTACTTGTGTAACCAAATATCTCCTAACAAAAGCCAACACTATAGTGATCACAGCTATAGGAACCCAGATGGCAGGTGAAAATTCTTTTTATACATTTTGAAATTATTTTACAGAACGTGTAAGTGAATAATGTTTTGCTTTACACAGATGTCCACTGTTCACCAATGATCGCTTCCTTGACGCGGAATTCGTCAAAAAAGTTGCCAGGGAAACGAAGGACCAATTGCAAAATGTAAATCCTGAATTGAACGTAGACATTGATCCTTTGCTGCGAACAATACCTGCAGCGTATCATGCAAACGATGAAAATCAAGCATCGGTTGAGGTGAATATTTTACATTTCCGATTATTAGTTTCGTTAAATAAATTGTATTATTGTATTAATGTTCAATTTTCAATATTTTAGCAATTTTTCCGTATCAGAAGTGCAGCGCTAAAAGATGCCGATTAAGGGAATTTGTTACTTTGTACACAAATTGTAAATAAAAAATACAATTTGTGAATGAAAAACAAAGCGAATCACACTTAAATACTGAAGCTGTGAATCGTTTCTCATTTCATATCTTCCCGATGATTGTAATTCAATCGCACTCAGCAGCAAATTATATCTTAGAATTATTGTAATCACTTGAGTCTTACGTTCAAGGCTCAGATAAATTGTCATAAAGGTATATATTTTTCATTTTTTCAAACTTGAAGAATGCCATTTTGACAGTATTAACATAGTTTAATTGACGTATTAATATTTGAAATACTAAAGTTCATGTTAAAAATCGCATTTTCTTCGAAACAAGAAATCGTGCAGGTCGCGTGATTAGTTTATTCAAAAAAGGCTTTTTTGATTCCGAACGATGGAAGAGATGCAACCGTATCTTAAAATAATAACATGGTTTCTTTACTCAGTGAAGGAATAATAGAATTTATTGAATAACAATGTTATTTTTTATGCTGCTTCGACAATCTCGTTGCAGGAAATGTACCATTTTTATAGTTTTTTACTATACGAATTGATTCCAATTTGACGTTATTGTGGATTTCATTCTATTATATTAATAGATGGTTCAAAAAAATGTTGGTTTTAAAACTGAAATTTTTGTAAGTGAACGCACAAGTTTTCAGGAGTTTTAAAAAGAAAATGCATTGAAGATAAAATTATGTAATTTATAGTGCCATTTAATTGAAAGTTGGAATGCAATAAGGGGACAAGTGTTCGAAATGCGTACAAGTATTGACCAACAGGTAAAGTCATAAGATAAATCAAAATATGCTAAAACTGATAAATAAAAAGTACAGTATCGTAGAGATCGTGAACATGTATATTTTTTTCATTCGTTTTTTGCTTCCATTTATATTTATCGAAATAAAAATTGAAAACTAAGATTTCTTTCTTCGAAAATCTTTAAAAAGGATCAAGGATCTCATTTTCTGCATCAAGGTGAGAAGCAACAGTTAATACATTTTGAGAGCGATACAAGTAGGCATTTAAAAGCAATCGCATTTTATTTACATTCCGCAAATTAGAATAAAATATGAAATAAACTGGAATATGATTTGAACCGTTTTTAATCTAATAATGAAGTATCGAAAACTTTAAAATAATGTTTTTGCAATTTAATTTGTATCAAATCATCTCTGGAAAACTTTATTGTTGAATAACATATGTATTAAAGTGACATAATAATGTACTAATTTTACATTAGTGTTGATAACTATATTCTATACATCATAAGTATAAAAGTACAAAATCGACCATTATTTTATAAAAACGCTACGAAAATTTGCATTTCTATTTTTATCCAAAACTGAAAGAAAAGGTTCCAAACGCAGTATTCCTTAACCACTAATTGTACTTTTGCAGAAATACAGGCTGGTTTATACATTAGCAATTGCATTTTTCAGTCCGAATCTTCCAAAACTTCATTCCTGATCCTGCAAAACTCCTGAAATATTCAAAATTTTTAAAAATCAATACATACATTCAATTCCAACATTGAAGTCAAAAGAAAATGAAATTTGTTACTTTGACTGGATCTTCGTGAGCTTGCAAAACAGACTCATGTGACCCTGTAGTAGCGACTGGTATTTCGGGCAGCAAAGATTCAATCTCTACATCAATTTCCGGGTTTGTGATTTTTAACTTTTCTTTCGTCTCTATGGCAATTTTACGAACGAATTCGGCATCCATTTTATTATCGTCCGTGAATAATGGACACCTGTAAAAATAACAAATTGTATTCGATACATTATTTAATAACTTTTATGAATACAAAGAATTAATCCTTACAAGTCAAATCTGTCAGAACCTTGAGGCCGGAAATGTTTATAATTATCTTCAATTATTTTATTGCAAATGTAACATAAACTGGCTCCGCAGGAGCAAACTATGTGATTGCATCCATCATCTTCTTTACAGAAGGATTTTTTACAATTCCCACACGTACGCACCAAAGCTTGCGTCATTTTTTCCTCGATGATAACTCTGGCTTTATCTGCTTCGATTTCTTTCTTGCATTTCTCAGGTAGATGATTTATCAACTTGCAATTACTAGAAAATAAAAGGTTGATAGTCATTGACCTTTTTTTTCGCAAAAAATTGACAGATAACGTTTTATCTTTAATTACACATACCGACATGTTTCCTTCATGCAGTCAGGGTTCAGGCAAGTCAAAATTTTATCTGCCTCTGGAGGAATTAGGGCATAATTACAAAATGGACAAAATTCTAGTCCTTCAATTTTTGCTTCAGATATTTCGATTTCCTGCTTCTTGAGCTGAAAAGTTGTGAACTCGCTGGCTGTCATGACTTGTTGCAAATCTCTGGAAGTGAATTCGCTTTTGCAATCCATGAAACACTGTAGAGTGTAAATGCCGTTGGCAATGTTGTAATCAATCCCAGCTTTAACACAGGGTTTGCAGAAGACGTGTTCTTTTGGACAAGTCATACTTTTTGATGGGGTCAATTCAGTTATGAAACAATTTTGGCACTCCAAAAGCATTTCTCGTATCTGAAAAGATAAAACAATTAACTTTTTGTACCGTTATTCCCTATCAATTGTTTCAATTTGTGATTTACTTTGCACTCGTTATACTCTTGTTCTTCTTCTTCTTTAACTTTTGAAAAATGTTCTCGAATTTTTTGTTCATTCCGGAGAAAGGCTAATTCTTTTAGAATCGGCATATCATTTTCCTCTGCATTTACATCCTCCTCAATCGGGGTCCTGCTTGGTGTCATATCCGGTTCAGTTGTAGCCAATATTTTGACTGCTACAGATAAATTGAAGTTGACACTCTCATATATTTCGTCAATCGTATTTATCTAAACATAAAAGTTGATAGTTATACAATCACTGTTTGAAATCATATTACAATTCACAATTTGAAAATTAGTTTTTAAAAAGATCAAATTGTAATTAAATCTTTAAATTTAAGTACATAATTCATCACTGCAAAATTTGACTAAATTAAATTTAGACAACTTTTATAACATTCAACTAATTAAATAAGTATTACAATTAATAAACCTTAAGGCTCAAAAATGCATTCCGGAGATACTCAAGAGCTTTATTTCTGAAAATATCCTTCCTCTTAGGATCTTCAAAATATGCAAATGGATCCGGAATAGCATCCAAAAAACTCTCAACATCGAAATCCGATGTGTACTGTTTTTGTATTTTCGATATTTTTTCCTTTTCCTGATGTTGTTCTTTTGTTGGGTATGCGTGATGCGTCAAACTTTCCTCGATGAACTCAGCAACTTCATTTGTTTCAATAGCATTAATTGCAGCTTGATATAAATAACTCGGATCAGCATTCGGTAAAATTTCCTGCAGACTTTTACACAAGTCGTTGATATCTTGCGTTGGTGTAGCAAAGTGTTCCGCTGCATACTCTGGAAAATCTTCCAGCTCGCCTTCGCCTGGACGTTCGAGAATGTGCTCAACAAAAGCCGCTGAAAGCGTAGTTTTATCGAAAGTTCTCGTATCGAATGGTGGCTGGATCAATAGTTTCCGTATATAATTTTTATTCTTATTAGGGAACATCCTAATAAAGGACCAGTAAACGTCCTTCCAATCATGTCGAATATCCTCGACCCTGTATTCGACGGCCTGGATACCGGGATTTGGTATCTGAGGTAAAAGTGGATTTTGAGCCTGAAGTTCATTTTCTTCCAACTCATCAAACTCATCGTGATCTGCATCTTGCTACAAAAAATAAAACTCATTAGAATCATATTTCAATTCGGCAAATTTACATTTTTTATATTCATATCGTAAAGACAAAATATAAATGATAAGATAAAAATCCATTTAATTCTGGATTTTACTTGGAATATAGTTATCGCTCGTTTATTTTAAATTGCTGGAAAATTAAACAATTAATTTATTTGAAGTCAAAAGGAGGTGGTATTTTTAGTCTAAAAATAACCAAATAAAATACAGGAGAGTTTCAAATAAGTGTGGTAAAACAAACGATTGTTCATTGTAACATAATTTATCTTTTTTTTTCGATAAAAAATTGTTGGATCGAAGTAAAAATGCCATTTGAAATTGAATATTTTTTAGGCTTTCGGTTTGCAATCGGCACTAGCAAGGATGAGGCATCCGCCATTTATGTTTCTCCGTGAAAATATACATAATACGAATTATACAAAACATGGAAACAAGTGCACAACAGAACGAAATAATGAATGTGTTGGTCGCAATCCAACTCAAAATTGTAAATTGTGAAAAAACGCGGAAATTTTAGTAATTGAACTACTTTCCCTGTCGTGGAATTTTTACGATCGAGCGTTTATTACACACACAAGCATGCTTTCTCGGGAATAATGCATTCTACTTTATTATTTTCGAGAAAACAGAGAATATCCTTACCGATATTACATTACAGCAATTACATAAGTTAACTTACTTCCATATTTATCAATTTTAAGAAGGATCGAGGATCTCAATGAGCATGTGACAATTAAGGCATCCATTTATGTTTCTCAGTAAAAATTTCCATAATACGAATTATGCAGAGCATGAAAACAAGTACAACAGAACGAAAAAATGAATGTGTTGGTCGTAATTGAGTTTGAAATTATAATATTGAATTGTTAAACTGTAAAAAAACGCGGAAATTTGAGTAATTCAACTACTTTCCGCAGCGTGGATTTTTAACGTTCGAGCATCTATTGTTACACATGTGCCTTCTCGAGAATAATGCATTCTTCTTTATTATTCCGAGAAGACAGAGAAAATTATTACCGATATTTCAGCAATTATATAAATAAACTTACTTCCATATTTATAAATCTCTGAATAAAATCCGGTATCGCAATTTGATTCGGCAAAAGGCACAGTTGATTTAGAGAAAGCGACACATGTGCATGGAGAGAAAACAAAAGAATGCGCATTATTTAACGTTATCAGCGAGCTGTAGATGGCAGTTTGACGATATATCCCTTCTTTATACAATGTGCCAATCGAAATTGAGTTGTATATATTTTGCATACTAACGCATCGAAGCGTGGTGACTGAGTTTTTACGAATGTATTTTAAGCATGAATGACACATATTGATTATCGCCTATGAAGTCATTTTTGTTATCTGCTTTTATCGATCTTTAAGAATTAATAGATTTCTTTCTTTAATAAAGAAAATTTCTGTGAAGCAAAAGAGATATTCTTATTGTTTTAACACGATTTTTTATTGTTAACGATCGAAATAATTAAACTCATTGAATTGTGGAATTTGGAAAATAAGAATTGATAATCAAAAGTCCTTTTCTATATTTAATAATATTGACGAAACTTGTCTTCACCGAGTACAACATTTGAATGCGTTAATTTTTTATTATTTATTCGAAATCCATAATGATCAATATATTACATAATGTTAGTCACAATGCATTTTCTTTTTCAAATTCCTGAAAACTTGTACGTTCACTTACACAAACTTCAGTTTTAAAACCATCATTTTTTTAACCGTCTATCAAGAGACCCGGTCGGGTCTCTCCGCTAATCAATCTATAATATCGATATAGACGGAGCTTCGACCATAATATGGACTGCTCGACCGTACACAGAGTAGCGTAACCAACATATCAATGCAAGCCGAGATCAACCGTATTACTGCGCATGCGCGCGCATATGCGAGCGAAATTTAAAAGTTTGAAAGTGTTATTTTGTCTGGAAAAGAGAAAATAATTATACTTATTCAAAAATAGGGTAACAAAACATTTAGGAAACATATTATATTTATACATAGTTACAAAAATGTGCACTAGGTACACATAGTTACAATTAATCTATTTCATGAGTTACAAATATATGACGTTAATGGTTTTTCAATTGCCAATTTCTTATTTATTAACCGATTCGGCTTTCGACCATTTCTTTCGCGCGTCGCCGAATTTGCAACAAATTGTTTGTAAGATATGGCAAAAATCAATCGCTAAAGAGAAATATAAATTAGTAGTAATAAAACTCAGGTGCCCTTATTCAACCAGCGTGTTTGATAAATAAGATACAAATACAAATTCCAACATTGTTTTTTGGAATTCCATAACATTTTTCATAAACAAATAAGTCTTTTTTATACATGGGAATTTTTTTTCAGGGGTAACATTACACGATAAGAGCTCACAATATTTTAGGAATATGCCAGAAATATTCCTAAAAATATTCCTGGAATATTAAAATGTCCGGCCCTTGTCCCTTAGACCAATAGTAATAAAAGAAAGATTCTGAGAATATTCTGATACAATATTTTTAAAATATTCTACCAGAATATTCTCAGAATATTTCTTTTACTATTGGCCTAAGGGACAAGGGTCGAAGATTCGAATATTTCAGGAATGTTTTTAGGAATATTCCTGGCATATTCCTAAAATATTGTGTGCTCTTAGGGTAATTACACAATCATTACAGGACAACCACATGGGAGAACCAAAAATTCCAGAAGATCGTGTTTACATATTGTAACGTCTGGATTTGCCTATATCCACGTTACATAAAATATTTATCTAAGCATTTAATATTGGAAAATAACCGATCACGCGGCAAGAATGTGGAATAATTCGTAAACACGTCAATTAACTAAAAGTTTCTAATTGAGAATGATAAGCGGATAAAAAGTCACGTAGTCGAAAACGAGTCGTTTCTCGTTTTCGATAATCTATGGAGGGGCTGCCTCTATAAAAGAGGAGCCTTTTTGGCTTTCAGGGCTTTTTGCGGTCATTTACGGCCATCGGATATTTCGCGATAATTACATAAATAAGCACTTTTCAGCAACTAATAGGTCTTTTTTATTGCTTCTATTCCATTTTTATACCTATAAATGCAATAATTCGACCGTTTTTTGGGATTTTTAACAGTGGAAAACGAGTGTAAAACGTGTGGAAATCGGAGCGAAAACACAGCGATAACATGCGATTTATCCCGACATACCACCTCTTTTCCACTCGTTTTCCACAGCGAAAACACATGTTTTCCACCATCAATGGTTTTACGGGTGCGCTCAGCATTACGTTCCCACATGTAGCCAATCGTAACTGCTCAGCATTGAGTAGGGATAGTGGCTATATAAAGCGTTTTTTCTACAATACCATCATTGTGATCGGTAGTTTTGGTAGTTTTAGAAGTTCTAGAAGAAGTGTATGCTGAGCTTTCGTTATAATACAAAGTTCCAACCAGGTAAGACAAACAACGCACGATTCTCGTGGTACGTTTCTTTATTTGTTAATTTATTGAGTATTTAAGTTCTTCGGGTGTTGAGTACTGCTAATTTACGGCCAAGTATGTGGTTAATTCAACTACGCTTAACAATCTAGTTTGTAAAAGGGTCGAGTTTACAAAAAGTACGGTAAAGAAAATGAACGACCGCCGCAATCGGTTCATTTGTTAAAACAATCCATACTCAGCGAATTTTGAACATGCTCACTATTTTGGATTAATTGCAAAGGTTCATTTCTTCGTTTTAAGATGGCAGCTATGCGTTTCCAGGACTTTGCGTGTCTCGGGACTTTGTTTCTGTTTGCTCTTGTTTCCGCGAATACGCGGAACATTCCGCAGGTAATGTTTTTATTTTTCGCGCTATTACGAATTGAGGCTCCGGATGCAATAACCACCTGAGCGCTCGAAACGGGTAAAACTATTGTCCAAAATCCAAGTCGAAGCGTCGAAAACAAAATTCTCGAAAAACATCAAATAAAAAATACTATTTCA
>JABFQM010002215.1:0-16072 GCA_022816865.1 Zelostemma sp. ZL-2020 | reverse complement strand
CCCTAAGCCGGAAAACCGTTAAAAACGAGCATAAATCGTTGCAAAAAGAAGGGATTTTTCAAAGCGATAACGTACTCGAGAAACAGTCAAAGGCCACGCCGACGGTGTGGTTTTTGTCGGTGTTGAAAGAATAAAAAATCGGTAAAAAAGCGTTCGCTCGTTCTGGGTGTTCCCATTCGAACAGCGGAATCGGGGCTCCCTCGTGAAAAAGTTGAACGAGACCCCGGGGTATTTTTATCACGAAACTGCTCCATTTCCCGATGAACAGCAAGTGCGACAAGGTATTCCTCTTGACCAATTCCAACCCTGAGAAAATAAATTGAAAGGAGAAGTTCCGGAAGCGAATGAACAATCGCGAACTTTCACCTCCGGTTTCGGATTCGTAAAACAGGGAAACTTTTTCGTTATCGACGTCGCCGATTTTGAGGACGTATTTCGACTTCAAGCCCTCGTCCGCGGTGAAATAAATTGTGACGGTGTCGGGGTTGTCGGGTTCCCAGGATTTTAGGGCAAATGATAAGCCCTCGGATCGATACCCCGGAAAAACGTAAGATTTCCTTCCTTGGTCTTGGCCCCGAATGAAAAAAGTGCATTCATCTGCAAGCGAATAACGCGAGCCGCGTTACCTCGAGCTTCCCCTTTCTTTTCATGACATTTTTTACCGGGTTTTTTGCAGTCCCTGACGCTGCACAAATCCCGAGGCGCCAAAGGATCGGTCGTATAACACCAAGTCCCAGCAACATTTCTAGAAGGGTTTCTACAGTAATTGCTAGCATTCATTACGCTGCGTTCGGGGTACAAAGCGTCGTTCTGATAAGCCAAATCAACGTTGGGAAGGAAACTTTTCTCGTCAAAGGAAATCTGCCTCCTGGGCTTTTCGCTGTTTTTTACTTTCGAAGGTTTGTTTTGCTGCGGGGTAAGGAAGCACGAAAATGCTTTAAACTTTCTCGAAGCGCCGAGATTTTCGCGATAGCCTCGATTCAATTTATGTGTGCTGGAAACCCTGCAGTTTGCAGAAGTAAAAATGTATCGCTACCGTTATTTATTTACCCTTAAGGCGCTCTTATTCACGTTCGTCTTGTTTCCTGCGGCGCGAGGCGAATACCATGGGGCACATTTTCGACCAGATCGAGTTACCGATAAAGTTCCTATGTAATCATTGGCCGTGCCAGCCGTTCGGCATTCTTCGTTCCATGCAAAATTACCCATTTTTGGAATTTTCCTCTGGGAATAATTGCGCGATCTTATTTTCTAAATCGCTTACCGGATGATTGACAGGCACGAACAGGACAATAGTATTTCGCAGTTGTACTGAGATAATTGTCATTCGGAGAAATGGCATAACAATAGGGACCCGCGGGGTCTTTCAAAGGGTTTCTGCACTTGTCCAGCGCTTTGATAACCGAACCATCAATGAACAGCTCGTCCTTCCGCTCATTATCTGGAATCTTAAGTCATTGATCCTTGTCTAAATGGGAGTTTTTGAAAAAAACTTACGATAAAAAGCCCCGTATTCCCGGAAACTTAAAAAAACCTCGGCAACATACGAATTATTAGAATATATTTTACAAAACAATTACACAAGGCGCGCGATGTATCAGCGTTTTTTCGTAATTTATTCTGCGTTTACGTTATATCTAAGAAATAATTCAAATTGTTTTCATTCATCAACTCCGATCATTTTCGGAGTACGATGACTCAATTGGACGAATTTTAATTGCTTGGAGTGAACAAATAACTTGGCTAAATTGCAAGTTTATTGAATGACATCCAGAAAAAAATGAGCAAATTGTGTTTCGGATATAACATAAACACGAAATAAAACAAATTGCAATTACAAATTTTCAATGTTGAAATTTCGATTGTACTTTTCGTAGTAATTTGTAGTGCTTTGTATTTTTGGAATAAATTCGTATCGAGATGTAAGAAGTTACGTCTGGTGATGTTTTTGTAATAAAAATAAAATCTGTAATCTTATTATAGATTCTTGTATTCAGATAACTACCAGAGAAGATAAAAAGGTTGCGTTAAAAAAGTGAAAAAGAAAAATCCTTTTCCTCTCCGGCAGTGGAAATTACAAGATTATTTCGTCATTAACACTGGTAGATTAGATAATTATTCATGGCGTTACTTGTTTCGACACCCATGGAATACACGGAATCTCTCCCACACTCGTCCACTGCGAACCTTTATAGCCATATTCGGTTGGATTAGAGATACAATTCGGCGGCCAAGGATTTTCTACGGCTTCCATTTCTATTCACGAAGTGAAATAATTCAGAGCTAGAACTCCACATCTCGATGCATTGAAAATTGCATAAACAACGCGTTACCCTGAAAGGAACAGAAAAGCGACCACATCGCGATTCCTTTCTCGCTGCCGATACTGAACCATCTCAATGCAGCAAACTCGTTGTTGTTAACGTACATCATTTCTTCATCTCCATATTCCTTTTTGGCGTATATTCGCAATTGTGAAGCAAACACGCTGTTACGGAATGAAAATAAAACGTGAAGGTGCGAAGAAATGGAAAATGGAGCATGGAAATCTTTTTCTTTTACCGACATACTTTCGCAATTTTGAAATTAGAACGTGAAAAAAAGACATAAAATTGTACGCATTTTTACGTAATAGTGAATCCTCTCCAAGTCCAAAAGTTCAGTAAATCTTTCGAGGAAACGGTTTTTATGTATTGTCTGCTTGATTTTTCCGTTTCGTAGTACACTAATGACAAAGTATCCGAGTCCCCAATAATTACCTGAAGCAATTCATCTTTACTAATGGCTCAAGGAATTAATTAATTGCGACAGCCACAATTATGTTGATTAAACTAATTTTCGATCGATAAGACCAGTGAAGATAATTTGTTCATCAATTAGAGTGCAGCACGTACCGTGTAGCATGGGAATAATATCACGGGATTCGTGTACAATTGTATCGCCACGTTTTGTCCGGCACGTACGTAAAATTGTACATCGTTGGTGCCATTATTTTGATGAAAAGGCCACGCTTTCACGAATTCTGTACCGAAGCTTGTGTGCATTTCACATGCTGCAATTGGGAACGAAAAATGAGTATTTTGGAACGAAAGTTGACTTGTTTTTTAGAATGAACGAACTTTCTTGACAGAACGGCGTGCTCCATAAAACCCCGGTGCCCATTAAGCCGTAGAATAAAAATTGATCAGGAAAAAGAGCAGATATTGTATTTTTTTTCTTGTATTCTGCGGTTATTATGGGTCTCGTTGAATTTCCGGTGCCAACGGAAACGAAGCCTCCCAACCAAGTCACCCAAATCGAGGTCCATTTCGAGCTTTTTAAAATTTGAGGCGTGCTTTCTAAAACATTGTCCTCCTACAAATTTATTTTAAACAGACGTAGCGAGCTCTTTCATTTTAGTTATTGATTTTATTAGTTTTTTCTTGGATTGGGCGCGGCATTGAAGAAATTCCCTGGATGCTCGTTTATAAAAAAAACTTCCCTCGTTTCATTAATATTCGTTCGGGGATGAAATGAAAAACTTATCAATATAAACAATTGAAAATTAAAAAATTAATGAATACTAAGAACTCGATGGTTTTAAAAATGAAAAATGATCGGAAAAGCAATAAAATTCAATCGAATTAGACGAAATTTGGATGAATTGTGATCCAAATTCGATTCAAATTTTATTTCATTTCGACTTTTGTAGGAATTTCGATCGAATATCAATTTTTAAATTAATTAGAAACTTAATACAACGTTAATATTTGCATAACTTGCATGTATTTTGGGGTGCACTACTCCACTGCCTTTATTAGATATCAAAATTTCCACCCCCGCTCTCCAAGTTTGACCTACATTTTTCCCGGAAGTCGGAATCGGCAGTAAACTCAACAAAATTCGCGCTTCGCTCTATTCAATGATTTAAAATGTATTAAAACAGCATTTTTTTCTTTCTATAAAAATAATTGCAGTACTTCTTGTTCGTTTACGGGCTTCCACAGCTTGACCCAAAACGTCACGTTGCCCAAAGTTTCATTGATTTTCGTCAAAGTAGAAAACGCAGACGCGTTTCTCGTGTAGACCAAACAGTCTGAAACAATTGAAACCGATAATTTGGTCAGATCGAATTGATTTCTCGAAATGTACCTCTGTCGTCGCAGAAAGGAACGTCGCAATATTCTTTTTCGATTTTTTCAAGATTATCCTGCTCCACGTAACACCAGGGACCGCCAATATCGCCGTCGGGATTGCGGCAAAATTTTCGCGCCTTCACGCGTGAATTTTCCGGAAAACGATTTTTCGCGAATTTTGTGGTCTACGATTGGAAGCGTCGATGTTGTTGAATTTTTCGATTGATGTTTGACGAAGAAAATTGTGTTTCGCAGAGTTTTATAGGAGGCTTGATTGCAAATATTCGTACTTTTCCGTGGGCAGTTTTGTACCGGTGATTCCACGAATTGCATTTTCTTCCCGAAGCGCCGATATTCACTTTTCCGCCGTATTCTGTGCCCGAACCCGTTACCCTACATTCTGAAATAATTTCAAATAGTAGTACTATTTCATTATGCCCGGGAAAAAGTATTAAGGTGGATCGATACTGTAATGCAAGGGTGAATTAGAAAAAATATTTATAACGCAACGTCATTAATTACATTTAATATGCCAGTATAATTTATTTAACAACATCTTCTTCTTCACGAAAAAAAAATAAGCCACTGAAAAAATTGTGCAAAAATGCTCGTAACGAACAATTGAAAATTTTAACAGTTTTTTAAAAGAAAAATGTTTATTTCTTAGCCAATTTGCATGTTCGATTATTTATATTGTTCACGGGACTATTTGCAACAACTTGACCGTGGCGTTTTGAAAAATATTCATTTGCCAAAAAGATACATGCATTTGTTTAAAGAATTGTTGACCTTCTTACTGAACAAATGCATGTATCTTTTCGGCAAATGAATATTTTCCAAAACGCCACGGTCAAGTTGTTGCAAATAGTCCTGTGAACAATATAAATAACCGAACATGCAAATTAACTACGAAATAAACATTTTTCTTTTAAAAAACGGTTAAAATTTTCAATTGTTCGTCACGAGCATGTTTGTACAATTTTTTCACTCGCGTATTTTTTTTCATGAAGAAGAAGATATTGTTGAATAAATTATACTGGCATATTAAATGTAATTAATTATGTTGCATTATAAATATTTTTTTCGATTCGCCCTTGCATTAAAGTATCGATCCACCTTAAAACAAAACTTGGGCAATTTTTCTTTGATTAGGATAGTTTGCGAGCATCGAGAAACGCCTGCGAAATCGAAAGTGATAGTTTCAACGGCTTCTTTTGCTGCTCAAAAGTGTATCTTGATCCCGCGAAGGCCATCATCGGGTAGGTCAGTAAAAAACTTTCTGTTATTTCTGAGGAATATATTAGGGTATCAGAAACCAGCAGCGACGCTCCGTAGCCTAATATTTACGCTCGGGACACGTTTCTGGCGCCACATTTCGTAACCGAGAAGCGAGCATTTTTAAATGTTACGTTTATTCGATAAATTATTATTTTAAAATGTCATTCATCAGTTTAATTAACATGCGTGCATTGATTTTCGATGTTCGATTTCATTAAATGCAGATTATTATCATTAGCTCATCGAATCAATTCCGTTTAATGAGATTCGCCTGCAGCATCGAATCGTTATCTCGTGATTTTTCACTTCAATCACGAGAACGCATTAAAAATGATTCAAAAGTGATGAAAGAATTGTCGAGGTATTTTTCAGCGATCGGCATTATGCGCGGAATTTTTTATCGCGGATGAAATCGGCTGATAGAATCGGTATTTGGAAACAATTAACTCTTGAGTGGCATAATCTAAATTAATAAGTAAACTGTCAGGGTAGCATCTTTCTTACGGAGGTGCTTGAGTTTAGGAAGTAGGTCAATGTGACACGCCACCGGATCGGGCAAGTGGCGCATTCGGTTAAAATGGATCAGGAGACGATCAGGCCAAAGAGCTCCGGGTTCCACTTCGAAAAGAAATTTTGACTTGTTCGGGGCTGCGCTTCCGAATGCGGAAACCGATCGCGCCGATTCTAGGTTCACCGCGCGATGACGTGAATTTTTGCAACCCGAAGTCGCTCGAACGAGAAATGCAAATTAGAAACGGAAATGAAGTGATTTCTCGGGTTTTGGGAGGAAGAGGATTCCGGGGGCAAAGAATTTCGAGAGTCTAAGGTCATCAAAGGTACAAGAGGAACCGACCACTTCGCTTCGCCTGGTCTCCTATTCGAATTGAAAATTCGTTTCCCTCGAAGCTGCGAAGATTCTCACGCTCGTCGCGCGAGAGGAAATTCCGACCGTGAGAAGATTTGACTGGTTTTTAAAAAAATCGTCCCGATCCTTTTGACCGTTGGAATCAATATTTCGAGCAGTTATTTTTTTACGAGGGACTAAACGGTGCGAATCAGTAAACATTTCTTAGAGTGAAAAACGCACTCGATTTTACTGCTAAATTTAATTCGATTCGAGTGGGGAATTGTCTATTATTTTATTTGAATATTATTATTAGCTAATTAATGTATTAATTAATTTGAATAATCAATTGAAATTTAACTTCGGAAAGAGTGAAAATATCGAGAACTCACTCTAAAAGAGTGAAACACTCACTCCAATCCGAGTGGAAGTACTTTCGTACTTTCTGGAGTGAAATATCACTCTAAGGAATTGAGAGAGCAGCGAGAGGTGCAAAAAATGCGTTATGGATTCAAGTTCTTGTATCTACATGCGCGGAAGTCCGCTTTAAGTACTTGCACGTTTAATGCTTGGGCACAGAAAGAAGATAAGGGTATCTCCGCGAGCAATCTTCGGTTTGAGGAGGAAGAAAAATAAGGGGAGGTTGGGGATTCCAGCGTGTGTACCGCCTTGAGAGAGCACAGTTAATTATACGCTTCCCACGAGATAATATTCGATGGATCGGCTCGTAACTAGAGAAATCGATACCCCGTCCGGCCAGGACCTCATGTCATTTAAGAAGTAAGCGGTCATTTGAGAAAAAACGACCTCGCCCAGCGAATGAAGTAAAAATGACGCTTGCTCCGGGAACATTGCATCGTTTTCAATGAGTTCGTTTCTCTCGACTCCCATAGAATCAGCTTCGATTCAAGAGCTATTAAATCGCGATTGACGATCTCGGAACGAATCGCGAGAGTTTTTATTCCTCGACTCGATTAAAAGATTTCGATTTTCGCGATGAATTTATTTCGGACGGGAAGTTATGTAAAGTCCCAATCGTGTCCTTTCTCACGCAAGAGAGTCGAAGAAAGAAAAGGGAGGGGGGAGAAGCACGTGCATACGCTGCGTCGAAGAGTGAGAATCGGGAAAGGGAGAGAGAGGATTGGGGAACGGACGGGACGGAAAGAGAGAGGCGGGGAAAGAGAGGGCGCGATGAGGAGGAGAAGAGACGAAAAGACGAATCGACGAAGTGTTCTCTCATTTTTCCCACCCGCCTGCGTGAGAACCGTGCGAGGGCGCGTGGGAAAACCGCGAAAGCGCGTGGCGCTTGTAATACCAGGAGTACACGCTCGTGCAGGAGGTTTCGAGAGGTTTCTTGCATACCAGCAACAGAGATCTCATGCTCGAGACACGGCTCTTGTTCCCTGTCAAAGCCACTCGTTTCTAGTGACGTAGGTTCGGCTTTGGACCGGTCGAAATAAATGTGGTGGTACTCGAATGATTCGTTTTCGGGAGTGACAGTGTAATTTGACATGTCAATTTTGGGTAAACTCGCGTTTATTTTAGCCGCTTGCAAATGTGAACAACTCGTTTATTTTAAGTCGAAAGGTAGCCCAGTTAAAATAACTGAGGCTGTTTAAAGTAAAGGAAAGGTTGAAATAAACGAGAGTTTGTTTAGACGAATAGAAATTAATATTTGGACATTTTCATTTTTATTTGCGAACTTTTATCTTTATTCTTTGAAAATTCATAATTTAAATGATTATCTAAGAATTAAATGACAGTTTAGTAATTAATAGAATTTCTGAAGCTTCTATACATGAAATCAATCGACCATTTCTAATCCCAAAACGACCGCGAAGTATTGAAAAATTCTCCAACTGAAATTTGAACAGGAACAATTGATTTTTTGCAAAATGAATTCGACAACGAAAGAAAGCGTCGATTCTTGTCCCGAGGATCCGCAGCGGCAATAGAAATTGAAACCGTCGTAAAGTGCTCGGGGTCCCCAGCTGGACGCGCGTCATCGAAGGTCCCTTCGAGGACGAACGGCCTTGGATATCCGAGCAAGACACGGTCATAATATACCTGCCTTCCTTGGCAGACCGGCAAGCGCGGTCGTTCGTCGAGCAGATAATCTTCCCGGGTAAAAGCCGAGGATGAAATAAAAGGAAGAGCGTTAAATCTTTGAGCGGCCGTTTGGAGGAGGAACGAAGAAAAAGGGAAAAGAATTCGATTGCTCCGTGTGAGCCATGAGGAGTGTTCTCCTCGTAGCGTGAGAACGTGAATTCCATCGGATGTCCGCCGTGAATGTTTGCAGCAGGCTCTCATGCCGTCGAAGAAGGTCTCCGAAGCCACGAAAGGGTTCGACCTTCCGCGCGCCGCGAAAACGATCCCTTTCGCGAGGTCCCCCTTCGATCTTCGTACCCACGTGCGCGCCGCGTAAGAAAGTCAAGGAAGAGTTGACGCTTTCGAGTCATTTTGGGCAGGGAATGCTCTACTTTCGTAGTAGGGGATCATGAAGGTTGCGCGGAGTCCGGAGACGTTCCCTTTCGGTTTTAGGTTGGACGCCCTCGGCTTTCGATTGGGCCTTACCCTGGATTCTTTGCGCGCACTTTCTTTTTTCGAGGTGAAGAATAAGATCTCATAGGGCATTAGAACTTTGGACTAGTAGCTTCGGTGCGATTTTTATTTGGGCATTTTTTAAGGGCCCATTTTTGCGATTTTCGGAATGCGAGATTCGAAAAATGAAGGTTAAAAACTTGGCCGAGTTTAGCGTGGGGTTTCTGTGATTTTTTACTTTGAATGTTCGTTTTGTTCATTCGGAAGAGACGGTAAATGTTATTTGAGAATTTCGTCTTTGGTTTCGGAGGGAAACGGGGGCTGAGAAGTTTGGAAATTTACCTGCAGCGTGTCCTATGGCCCTAGTAAGGGTGTTTAGTAAAGTCTAGACTGAATTGACCACGCACAAAAGATTAAAAAGCCATGCATTTCCGAAGAAAGATGTCCCGGTGATTCTTCGATTTGTATACTTTGGACTGGACATTATACGCTTTTGAATTCGAGTTGGACCTTTGTATTTCGTGCGGTTGACTAGTAATTTTACGGCCTATTACATTCCTATTCTTAAAGTTGATTTTGTTGAATTTTACATCAAGGGAGCATGAAAAAGGTGGAAGTCGTTTCTGGGACCGAATTTCTGACTGAAAAAATCCCAAATGGAAGTAGACAAAAATTGAGTTCAATTCTCGCTCTCCGTTCAAGCGTAAATTCTACTATTTGGTGGAGTTAAATATTCAGCGTTTACAATTGCAAATATGTACTACAAAATTTCACTACAAGTCAAATTTATACGTTTTTTTCTCTCTCTTGATTGATACAGTTTTATATTTTAACTTTAAGAGTGCCGATGAATTTATTTAAACTTCTCAAATATCATTTTTTTGTTTATTACTTGTTGTATTAATCAATATTTTTCAACGGTGCAAATAAAAACTTTAGTCTAGTGGACGTTTCTGTATAATTTTAACACTTCGTTACAAGAATATTTTTTTTCTGGGGGTCCAACTTTGCATTACAATTTTTTACACGTTTAAATTTTGAGCTGTACGAACTGAAATTTTTTCGAATAAATAGCGATCAATGAGTAGTTTGACCAAAGTTTTGTCACAGAAACGATCAGAGCGTCATACCGTTGAGAAAGTATTCTGGGCCCCTTGCATTTTTACCTCCTCAAATTTATCAATATTTCACCGAGAAGTCATCGAAAACATTTCCTCCGTTTGTAATTAACAATTGTTGTTATTTTTATGGCAAAATCGATGACTGGATTCAATCAATGGTCATTTACTTCCGAAATATGCATTATTATTCCCAGCTCTTGCGCTATTTCCGTAGATATTTCCCGTAGTAAAGTTCCTACCAGAGAAGGTATAACTACTGATTTTTGGGACATTTATAGCCATGACCAATTTCATTGTTATGGGTGATAAAATCTATTCATAGAGCTGACTTTTGTCAACGAATTTAATAGGGTAACATGAAACCCAGAAAGAGTATTTTGGAACGAAATTCTACTGACCCAAGAACGCTAGAAAATTGAATGGAGTTCAGAAGGAAATGTAGTAATTATCGATTATCAATTATCAATATTGGAATTGAAATTAATTGCGTAATTGTTGGCACTATTTTAAAATCTCAATTAATATTTTTAAGCTTTTAAGCGGAGAAACAATTTATGAACCAACGAAACCGAACGGAAGTTTTCATTGTATCGGTGAATGATGCCATTTGAATTTCTCGTTGGTACATCGAGGTCAGATCGAAATATATTACGAGTCATCGAAAACCTAAACGTACAAGAAATAAGGCTCGTTTTCGAAAGTTTAAAACATCACTTCTACGAGATTTTTGATTCCTTGTTACTTCGACTGCAAATTATTCCTTAATTCGACCATCGAATAAAATTCACGATACGCGATTGCTAAAAACGGCCATATTTTTAATAAATGTCCTTCGCTTATTTAAAAAAGCCAGCGATTCCAACAAATCCGAAAAAAGTACGATCAGCGCAAATTGTTCGCATGTTTACGAAACTGGAAAAAGAATTGGTCGCGATGGACGCCTCTTTTTCAGGACCGACTTTTCTATTTCCAACTTTTTTCTCCTAGGAAGTTATGACCCGCTGCAACGGGCCCTTTGGCCCGTTTGAAAGGGGCCATGATTCGGTTCGTTTTCTTACAACGGAATTGAATTTTACGGTCCGCCGAGCTTCTATTCGTTAAAATGACTTTTGTAAACAAGTTTAACAGGGTAGCAGAGTAGTATCAGCGGTGAACTACGCGGTCAAAAAAGAACTCGGCCCTTACGGGAGCGCCGGGGCGCAAAAAGTTGGCTGGAACCTGTTCCTCATCGGTGCTCGTTTCTTTTTTGAGCCTCAGCAGGGAAGCAGAGGACGAAAGAAGCGGACGAAGCAACCTTTTCTCCTCGTATCGCGTGTATCAAGCGAGTCATTAGTCACCCATTATCGAGCGGAATGACAGATCTTTTCACCCATTTCTTAAGCTTTATTCTTATTCATTTGGAGGCGTGAAAAGTATTGTAAATACAAATTAGTGAAAGATTATTTATCGGGAGAACAGGCGACCCGAGGAGGGTTTCACTTTCGAATCGCCGAAATGTAAGCCATCTTTGCCCGGGCTTTGGCTTTTCGAAAGATGCTGGGAGACTCCGAGGCTCAAATTTCGTTCTCCCGATTCCGTAATTCAACGTAACTTTCGATGAAGCTATTACAAAACGGCGCACTTTGCGAACAACATCAAGTTTTATCAATTAGACTTAATTGCTTCGGACTAATTAGACCATATTTCATGAAACCGCGGGCGCTTAGCAGAGCAATTAATTAATTGGATGTGAACTAGTATTAATTTTTTCACTGGATAATGAACGGGATGAAGAATTGACTTTTATTTGCAACGGCTGAGTTTTATCGTTGCATCCAAATTCGTGAAACATTTATGATTTCATGTAATGTAATAATGTTATGTAATTTATGTTGATGGGAAACAAGGCAGCATTAAAAAGCAGGGTAGAGTGTAAATTTTGTTTATCAAGTTTGGATCGAATTGACGAGACAGATAACGACGTCATTTTTTAGGTTTATGGTACCACAAATGAAGAATTATTTTAACATTCTCATTTTCACATCTTCAAATGTATAATTTACTTTTTAGCAAATTTGTGAATTCTTCCAATAAAATTTGCGAACAGAAATCGGAATTTTCAAATATTGGAAGTATTACATTTTGTAATTTAATTGGAATGTCGACCCGAGTTTTCCGAAAACCTAATTTGAAATTCATAAAGTTTGACAACGCGGAATAGATTTAATTAAAAACGTGGAACGTCGATATAAAATTATGAAAGGTTTTTACAATTTCATGTTTTCATTTTATTCCAATATTTCGCCGTATGCATTTCATTGTTTAAAAAATGATGTTTCAAATGGTGGTTTTCTTAGAGCAATTCAATCCTGTTTCGCGGTGACCTCGTTAAACAGACAAAGCTGGGCCGGGCCAAAGGTAGCCGCGGAGGAAGAATGCAAAAGCGTGCAAACTCGGTCGATTTGAGAGGTTCGTTATGCGACAAAGTTGCGAGAGTGCTACAAAAATACCAAGCTTTTTTGTCACGAAAAAAAAATAATTTCGCGCCCGTTTCGTCCGCGGATTTAAACGCTTTGGAAAATGAGTTCCCCGCGGAGAAAATAACATCGAACGCGGGTACACTCGATTAATCGGGATGTGACATCGAATTACCCGATATTTTTGCAAGACTTTCCATTCGCTTTTTCGCTCCGAAATGAAAACGTTTTTGATTCCTGGAAGAATCGAAGCAGCGGAAAATCAATTTCCCAACTCGCATTTTTATCGTGTATTTAATTTCTCGAGGGATCGAAAAGGAATATGATTTTTCCTTCGCGTTTACGCTCCTTGAAAGATATCGTAGATTTCGTCTCTGAAACATTGATGAACGGCGTAGAAAAATGAGATTTTCCGGCGCTTTCGAGTGCATGAAAAAGTAAATTCGGCCGCGGAGAAAAAGCGTGTTTATGCAACGCACGCGCGCGATAGCCAAGAATGAAAAACACGAGGATGCGGAGGAAGAATGAGAAAGAGAGGAAAACTGCGCGGAGATAGGTCGAGAGCGGCAGCGGAGAGCTCTAAAAGTTTCGAGCGTGAGAACCCGAGATCTTACGGCGCTCCTTTTTTTTCAGAGGTACCAAGTGCTCAGCATGTATGAAGAGATCGTTGTAATAGAACGAGACGGCGAGAGACAAAAAGAGATCCCGAAGAGTCACGCTCTCGCGTTTTTAACAGCGTTCCCCCTTGTCGCAACACACATTTCTCGCGGAATCATAGCTCGCGAACGCCGCGATAAGCGCGAAGATCTCTTAACTCCCGGCTTTTACCAATGGGGAAAAGAACGGGGAGAAAAATCCTGGTTACTTTGATTAAAGTTTCGCCTAATTGGACGCTCTTGCGCTCTTTGCTCATTTTTAACGAGGGCAAATTTGGAAAACGAACGGGGTGACGAGGTTGAAAATGAATTCGAGAGTCGTTAGTTCGGCCTGTTGCATTTTCCGCGGAGGAAATAAGTAATGCGAGACGAGCATTCAGGCTTTTAAAAGCTCAATCTGCCCGCTCGCTACGCTCTTGTTTGGCTCTTTCTCTTTATCTTGGAACTTCTTGGAGTCCAATGATTCCCTAATAGCTTGGGGAAGGTATCGTTTCCCCGGGACGCCGAGTTCTCACGCTTGGAAAGCACATTCCCAGCATTCTCCACTTTACGGCGCTGTGACATGACGAGTCGTCGCGAAACTCGCGTTTTAATCCTTATGGATACGTTAACTGTGGGATCTTCTTTGTCCCGGGTTCGAAAGATTCGTTGGAACATGCAGAAAAAAGATCTTGTTGGCTCTGGAACATTCTTTTAATTATTTGTCAGAATCATCATTCAAAGTCCAGCAATGTTGATAAACCTGGCTGTGTTTTACACCCATTCGTTTTATCAATTGATCGATGTGGGATTACAGCGTTCAATTCTTCACGTTCCAATGTTTCCCTTCGCACGAATTTTATACGGAAAATTAGATAAAAACTTTGCTATTTGATTAGTCCGAAATTCAACATTGGTAAACTTTCGTAATTCGAAAGGAGAATTCTTCAGGGAATTTACATCATTTTAAAAAACGATTGAAAAATAGTGTTGGTTACTTGAATTCCGGGACATTACTTCATTCGTAAGGGGCGTTTCCTCCGGGCCCGAAAATATTTCTACCTGATCCTTGCATAGGTTTTTGAAAAGACCATCTCTTTGCGCCTCATGCTTTTCTGCTCCTTTATCTTTTACTAATTTCTGGTTGCATTCATCTCTAAATCTTCGACAATAACCGGAACCGTTCAATTCGTCACGTCTTTCAAACCTCGAACTTTCAGAAATAAATTTTCATACGTTTCCAATGGCAATTTTTAAGTATAAAAAATACGCTTTGTTAAACTGGAAATTGAGTTTCATTTTCATGTGAGCTCGTAGCTTCGAAAGGATCTTTGAAAAAGTAAAAAATTGAGTAGCGGCGAAGGGGTTAAGGACGCCCCGTCTTATTCTGCGTTTGGCGGTATAATAAACTGTTTTTCTCTTCCTTCGACTACTGCTCTTCTGTTCCTTTGAGGCGAACTTTTGTCAACGAAAAGGTGCTGCGTAGTAAGGGGCGACCAATGAGAGCGTTCACTCGCGTCTCTCAACGTCTGCAGCCATTCGTTGAATGAAATCCATACGTACATAGCTCGCGTGTTAAGTGTAGCCCGGAGCAGAGGGCTATAAAAGCTCGAGCCGCGTTACTTGGAGGAATCAGTATCCGTTCGAAGCAGTTGTCGTTTGTATTCGTTCGCCGCAATATTTCGCATTCGGTTCATGAGCATTCTTCCACTTTTACGCGCTGATTTATCGAAGCTTTCGTTTGTGCAATTTCGTTAGTGAGCCGGGGGAATATTCATAAGGAAGTTTTTTAATTTTCCCCGGGACGCTGGAAAGCCGGGCATTGAAACGTCGAGGTCGAAATGATGAAAAAGTTTCCTCGTACTACGGGGCAATAATCTGTCCAGCTCGCAACTTTGCTTCTTTCCGAAAAGATTCGATTTTCCGTCATTGAAAGCGCGATGTAATCGCGTTTCGATCGATTTCGTATCGCGAAAATTACGAAATCTTAGTAAAAATTGTAATGGTATCTTTTTTGCAACGTGTAATTTTACGTTAAAACATTATTCATTGCGTAATTAATCGTTTCGAAGAACCAGTTTTTAATTTTTGCATCAATTACACGCTTTTTAAATTCGTAAGAAATTTGTTGTTTTTCGAGTCGTAAAAATGTGTATTTACCTGAAGGATGATTGGTTTGCAAATTGTAGTCATCCACCTGCAAAGTGCTATTGGCCCCGTTCCTCGTGAATCTGATGACGTGGTACTGATTGTCATTGACCTTGACCCCAACTTCCCCGATCGGGTGATCGCTCGAGCCCATGTTGTACACGGCGAAAATGTTCCCCTCGACCTGCGAAAAAAAATGTTACCTCGAGAACTCCCATCGCAAAATAAAGTCCAGCTTTTTCGCGATACAGCGAACCCTGCTATATTACTCAATAAACCAGAAAGCCGTGAAATCATAAAGGTTTTTTTTACGAGCGCACATGCGAGCCCGCGTCGTATAAAATTTAAGGACCAGTCAGCGTTCTCTGGATTGCCGTTCCAATAAAAAAATATCCTCGATTGTTCCGAGAGAATCTTTTTAACATGCTTTTGGAGACACTTGCAATTTGAATCTCGATGTAGTCTTCGGTAGTTGCGGAGTCGATGCGCAGCAATACGGCGTCGTTAACTCCGGTAACGAAGCCCATGGCTATCGTGTCCCTCTTCATTTCCGGCTTTCGATCCTCCGGAAAAGCGTACGTGATGAGGCCTTTTCCAGCGCCAAACTCGTACGATACGGCCTCTGAATCGTAAAAAAGAACGCGACGTTATCCCGGTGAACAACGAATCTGAACATTAAATTCTAATTCATCCTTTGGATTTTAACTGAAGTTTGTTTTTATGTATCTAGATGTTATTTTATCTTATCTAGAAATGAATGAATATTTATCTTATTCAGACCGATCTAGATAAAATCCAGATGATGTTCCCGGTCAAAAATTTCTCAGATATGACCATACATGAGCATATATGGCCAAATTACATATATGATCATATATGAAGATGTCATATATGGCCATATATGATCATATACGGTCATATATGGTCATATATG
>JABFQM010002214.1:0-16080 GCA_022816865.1 Zelostemma sp. ZL-2020 | reverse complement strand
TGTGGGGTGCTCTTATCTTTTTTTTTTTTGCATCTATTCTCCTATTTTATTCTTCTTGATGTTGATATGTTTTAGTTTAGGGCGGGGTTTGGGGGGGGGGGTTGGAGGATTCAAACCGCGGGGGGGGAGGTTGTAATTCATTCGGGCTGTCCGATGCACCGGGGATGGTTGGAGGGTTCGTTCCTTGTGCGAAATCTTTGGTGCGGATTTGTACACGTGCTTTTCCACGGCGCGGTATCGGTGAATGAAACGGAAACAAGTGCCAGAAACTAAACAGCATATTAACCGTTGCGAAACTTGCCAAGTACGCGGTACCCAGGGAAGGTCAATTTTTATTTCGAAAATCGATTTTACGGAGATTGATATTTCTTTAACTAACCCTCGAAAAAATAATTGAAAAAAAAAAGGTGCAATCTTAATTTCGAATCTCGTGAATTTTGTCCCACTCTCATCCCCCCAATTTGGTATAAGAGATCCAGGGTAAACAATGAAGTTCAACGTTTCGGAAAAATGTGACAAAGGGCGAAACAGCGGCGTTTCCATCAGTCATTTAAAGTACGCACTTAAGCTCGTAAAAAAGTTTTTAGTGCCGTTGTTTAGTAGCGGATGCCGCCGACGTATTATTCTCCAAGGGAGCTGAGTTGCCACGATCGTATCTTCGGCGCGAAAAAAAAGAGCATCCCCGTATTCAAATCAGCGCCGAAAAATTCGCGGCTTTGACCGACAAATGCCCTCGATCTTGAATACATGAAAAGTCATAAAGCGCGCATCCGAGACCGCGTGGATTCAAAGGGGCGGAACGAGAGGTCGAGGTGAAGAAAAGCGTATTCCGGAATTCGCGAGGAGCGGTACACTCAAAGCCCGATATAATCGCGAGGGAGAAGCACCGGGAGACAGGGAGAAGGAGATAAAGAAATAAGAGCTAGGCGTCTTTTCGCAGGACGAGAAGACTGCGATATTTACAACGCTCTATGCAGACCCCGGAATTGCCTATAAAGAAATCGTGGAGTCGCTTTGTTCGCGTCATAACGTTGTAACGTAAGGGGCCACCGGCTATACACTCGGGACCGTTGCCAAATTAATAAATATATTTCCAGACCATCCGAAGCGCCCTCCTCCCGTGCCCCTTTGGAACGCGGCTAAAACCATCCCCATAACCCGCCGTAAATTTCGCATTGACGTCCTACACTTCCCTGCTTGTACGCGCGAGGGGCACCTGGTGCATCACGCCACGAATATTCTTATTCCTGTTGCGTACGGCGCACCGCGGAGGATCTTTCGTTATTAATGCTCGCTCGGGAGATGAGAGATTATGCAGGCGTTTCGGTAATGCTCGGACAGCGAACTCTCGTTTATTTTAAGCTTGAACTTTCATGGTAATCAGTGTTCAACGGGAAAAAGTATTTTAATTTTATGAACTATCTTTTTAATATTATTTTAATGACATTTGAAAACCTTAACTTTTGAACACTTTTTCGGTCACTGAAAATGCGGTGTTTTTTATTTAGTTGAAATAAAGGAGAGTTTACTTTATTGCTGTTTGGATTGGAGTGATTTTTTCACTCTTTCGGAAATGTTAGTGTGAGGAATCGAGAGACGAATATTTAATCGATAATGAAACAAGCGGGAAATTTTCGTTCGTTTCGTCGAGGAATTCGTTGATGGTTTATCGAGCTTTGCGGTGTTTGTCTCGAGGATTGTTAAATGTTGGGGAACGATGCTCGGACTTGTCACGTTTGCCGCTACATTGCGGTTGCGTCATTAATGGTCTGGTATAATTGATCACTCTCGTGTATCTAATCAACCGGGGTTTCGGATGCGACGAGACGAGTTTCAGTTTCGATGGAGCTATCAAACAAAAGGGAAGGTGAAGATCGAATTGAAATGTATCAATTGATAGCGCAGGAATTATTCATGCTTTCCATGATTAATTTAAACGTTTTCAATTCTCCGCGCTTTCGGAAATAAATAATTTTTTCCTCAATTCCATCGTGCCTTAAATTTAATTTTAACAGTCGCGATGAATCCAAACTTTTCGAGAATTTTTCTCGAATTTTAAATAAAACGCGATCCACTAAAAAATGAAACTAAAGTCAAGTGATAACGCAAAATGCAACACGTTAAATTCCAAGAAGTTCGTATCTGAAAGCTCGAGGTTGTTCCTGAAAAACACGTACCGTGAAAAAATAAAAGACAAGAAATAAATGGCCCAAAAAAGGTGCGATAATTTGTCGAATGATAATTGTCTTCGACGGGTGAGCGTTGTAAATTCCATGGCTTATCTTAGCCCCGAGCGTCACCTCGGCTGCGTCCGTGCATTGCACGTTTCCCGAAAGAAAGTACAGAGATAATTTCGATGGGGAGCGCACTCCCGCGAATGCCGAAATGAGACCTGCAGCCGAAAAAGCGAATCGATAGGCGCATAGCGTACCACAGAGCGGCACACATGCCCGTACGTGCGGTACGTACGTGGCCGGTTTTTCGCGCGTGTGTGTACGCGAAGCTACGTGACTATAGATTACACACTGTATACTTACGGGGGTGGCCTGAATTTAACCTCCACCCAGATGAAGAAGGAGAGAAAGAGGAAGAGAGGAAACAGACTGCCGCTACACCAAAGACATTTTTTTTCCCTCCCGAATCCGCTCTCTCGTCGCTGGAAAATATGACGCCGAAGCCGAGCGATTACCGTGTTTTTTGCCCTCGTATAAATTATTTTATTGCGCCACCCTTAAATCCTCGGACAATATGCCGAGATAACGCAACCCTCGCGAGCTTTTACAGGTGGAATGGCCTTGATTTATCGGGCGCGAATTTACAGGGAATTTAAAAAGTTACGATTGACATAAAATCTGGATCGAACCTAATTCCGGCGTGATGAAAGCTATTTAATATCGCGCCTATTTTGGGCCTAGGTTTTTGTACCTGGGACAACACGTGGCTCTTGACGCGAGGCTCGCGTGCACGTGGCCATTTCAACCTTGGTCCGTTGGCTGCCAAAGATACGTAAACCCGTGATACGTACGCAGGGTTAAACCTTGTTGATTTGGCGAAAGCCAAGAAACCACGTGCTCTCTCGAACACGTGAAAACAACGGTTTCCGTTTCGACGCGCGAATGCATTTGCCGAAATGAAAAGCCGTAAAGTACGAGCGTCGGAACTTGTCGAAGATTTGACCGGCATAAACAAGCCAGGGACAGAGCCTCGTTTGTATGTATAAAGACGCTGTTCTTTATTCTTTTTTCCCCCTTTTTTTTCAGCCCTCGAGGTTCGCGAACCGCTGCGACAATTTGCCGCATAACGATGCCTCCTTCGTTCTTCCGTAATTGAATCTAAATATTGAAGCTTTCGCTGGCTTTGGCGCCGGCTTTCTTGACTCTTCTTCTTTTCCTCTTTGGCTGGCCTTTGCCCGTTCCAAGCCCGAAAAACTTTCGAGACACGACGCCCTCGCCCGTTGCCGCGGAATATCGTTTAAAACCACGGCGAAATTACGGTATGTCTCTCATGGTAAAGAGCCCGCCCTTCGGAACTTTTATCGCCCGTTGTTTCGGCAATTTTAGCGCTTTTAGCTCTATTTAAAATACAAACGGCCTCGCCCTTCGAGTGCATAAAAAAAGGATAATTGTAAATAAAGTTTTTCGTTCGGGGAGTCGCGGATCTCGGGGAAAACGTATGAAAAACATTACGGGAATGTAAGCCGCCCCGGAAATGCGCTCTTCATCACGAAGACGACAGGAGCGGGTAAAAGTAAAAAAAAGGGAGAGATAAAGGGGGAGGAGACGTCGCCATCCGAGTTCCTCGAATATATATCCTCTTCGAGCTCTCGGAGGAACGAAAATGAGTTGACCGTCGCTGTTAGGCTAAAAATGCAGTCTGCGCTTTATTTCCCGCGTTTGAAAATAGCACGGGAGACGCGGAGCCTGGAGGATACGACGAGAGAGACATCGCGAAATGCGACGCGGCTTTGTTGATCCGGTAAAAGTAGAAAATTTTGGGCTTTGCTAAGACTTGACTCGCTGGATTTTTTGTACAATGCGCAACAAAAGGGTGGATTGCGGTTTTTGAAACAATGTAAAGTTTTATGGTTTTTCTCGAAAATT
The DNA here is from genome assembly GCA_022816865.1 of Zelostemma sp. ZL-2020. Classification (NCBI taxonomy): domain Eukaryota; kingdom Metazoa; phylum Arthropoda; class Insecta; order Hymenoptera; family Platygastridae; genus Zelostemma; species Zelostemma sp. ZL-2020. The sequence continues at coordinate 11,980 of JABFQM010002214.1, read as the reverse complement.
CGTGGCCTTGAAAACTTAGTTTTTTATATTTTTAAATTGTATTTTAACCTCGAACAAAAAGGGAAGTTGTTTATTGATTAAGGATGGATTTCGGTATGAAAAAATTGTTCAAATAATCGGACAAAATTCAAGGGTATTTTCTAATCATTTAAATACGCTCTCAATTTTTTTCGGAATTTTATTCGGGAATGAAACAAGGATTTTTAATTGGAGTATAATTAAATGCGTGGTTATCAAAGTTGATTGATTTTAATGATGATACGAAGATGTTTATTTTCTAATTTTCTTTTTTTAAACTTTTCCACGCACTCTAGATATTACGGTCTACTTATTCCGTGATATTCTGCTGCGTTTTTGAATTTTTTTTTCGAAAAATTGTAATTTTAACAATCGAAAGAAAATTGATAGTGATTTCAGTAGCTAATGAACATTCACGAACTTTTTCACATTTTTAAATTGTCTTTGAACCTTGAAAAAACTTTTAAATCAACAAATAAATTGAATAGTCAGAAAGCGTTTTAAACAATTTGAAAAAATTCGAGAGTATTCTTGAACTGCTTTAATAGTTTAAGAAGACTAAAAATATACATAAATAAAGCAGTTAAGAACATTCAAATTCTAGAGCCTTGTCAGTTTTGTCAAGCAAGATTGATTTATTATCCAACTACTGCAAATCAATTAAACTTAATGTTTCGTGAGCTCATTGAGAGCTATTTTGTTGTATAGACGAAGATTTATACGCGTTGGACCGAGCGAAACTGAATTTGCTCTCAATTTTTCCGCGCAAACTTTTGGAGAAAAACAATAAAATTTCATTCCGTTGCAAACCCCTAAATTCTATCCACGATCTACGATAAATATAAAAATGAAAATAAACTTGATCACGATTTAAAAGATCGTGTTTTCCGAAGAACAAATTGCAAGAAGGAACGTTGTTTTTCGGTGTACCCGAACCATTGATTCGCGTTGATATTTAAATATAAATTCGTGCGGTTAATCATTGCGCGATCCCGCGCGAGCGAATGAAATCTAAAATGAATTGGTGGCAGCTGTTGCATCCGCGTTTTGCTTTTGCGTTAGTGTCAGCATCAGTGTCCACCGGGAGACGTAAACGCCACGCTATTACCACCGTACGGATTGCTCGGGAAGCACTTTGTCGCTGAAATCTCGCGATATTTTGGATTCCGCGTTGAGCAACTCGAATATTCAAATGCGCAGCGTCAGCTCGAGGCTTTCCCTCCCTTATCAATCATCTTCTCTTCCTGCATCGGATTACGCGACTTTATTCAACCCAATTATTAATATTCCGAGGAAATAAACGAGATTCGCGAATTTCCGAAAATGTTTTCGCACGCGCGAATTATTAGGGATGCCAAAACGAGATACTCGACAGGGTAAAAAACGATCGATAAAACAATTTTATCGAATAAGAGACGCGCCGGAGTTCGCCATTATTTGTTTTTGCCCTGTACGTCTTTTTCATTCTATTGCCCTTTTTTGTTCCTCTCGATGCTGTTCTCATCTTGTATTCTCATCCCTCTCGCGATATCGGGGTGGTGGGCGACCCCGGGAGGTGGGGAGACGCGCAAAACGGAAATAGACGAGCAGCTCGCTCTTCCGCGTTCCAATAATCGCAAAAGACCAGCATCTTACCCGTCGCTTTGTCTCTCGCATTCGCCTCGATATGCTCTTTGCGTCTCACATTTGTTATTCAAAAGTCGCGTTTTTACGAACGTAAAAACCGAGGGAATTCGCCAGTTTCTCGGAAGAACAATTCAATTGTGCATATTTTCATGAAATTGTACATTTAAATTACATTTTTAAACTTTTTCGAGATCCAATTAATCCTTGAATTACCGGGAATTAAATTGATTTATTTAGTGCATTGAAAAATAATTAAAAAATGCAGCCAAGGGAGTATGTAGATTTTCCGTTATCGAAAAAAGGGGAAATTCCGAGACTTCCGCGTATTATAAATCGAGAAAAGTACACGCGAAGATCCGAAATCCGCTGCATTTTGTGAAGTCACATAACTGAAAATCGCCGTGGTAAAATTCTTCGCTATCAGCACTCCTCGCGAGGAATAGTTTCGCGAACGAGGTAAACTGCCGCGCCTATCTAACGCGTGTCAGTACGTGCTCGACGCACATTCGCGAGGCTCTTCACACCCGGCATACTTGATCGGTTTCGCGCACAATGCCCCATAAGTATGTGTCTCGTTCTCTGGCGTCGCACGCCCGACACGCGCGTGAAAACCCGTGTATATGCATGTCACACAACGCGATGTATTAGCATGTACTTGACTACATTTTCAATCCAAATTTCTCCCGAAACATTTGGAAAATCTCTGACTTTCAAAATTAAATAAAAAAGATGAATCCTCCGCTTTCTTCCACGGCATTTGATACCAACGAAATCTGCTGTTAAATAAGATGCATCGGACGAATGAAACGTTACTTTAGCCGGCAGTAAAACGCTCTCGTTCCATTTCGACGTGGACACTGATTGATGCAACGTCTTAAAATGCAATTTCACAATGCACACAGAGAGAATAGGCGAGATAGATCGCGCCGATGCATTCCGCGCACTTTCGATGCATTTCTCAGGGCCTTTTTTTATGCACTACGTTTTACTATTCCGTGTGTGCAAGACGCGATCGCGTGCACTGCATATGTTTCACGCTATTCCGAGGTCGTCGTTACTCTCGCTCGGCCAAGAAGGCGCAACGTCTTTCCCGGATTTTCCGCAGGGAGATTCTCGGAGACCCGCGAGAAATTGTTTCCGAGACCCCGATGTTTTCATTGAATACAGAGAGCTTCGTAACTTTCCCGCACTTTGGAATAGTTTCACGACGAAAAACGAGCGTCGGGTCGAGAGAAACTGGTATTAAAATTGGCATTTCTCGCACGGAACGATTGTTTATGAAGAAATGAAACAATTGGGTGGGGTTTTTTTAACGGTGGAACGTTTATTTATGCAAAATAGTGCGATTGCGAATGCACGCGAGTCCGGGAAAATGAGACGCGCGAAGTTTATTGACCGAGAAGTAGATAATCATCGAGTATAGTCGGACGAGAATATTAAGTCCGTAACTGACCTAACGTTCTAGCGCAGTAAAATCCCCGGGAAGTCTGATGTTAATGGGAAACTGCTGGAATCTATATGAGTTATAGATTACTGTACGATGTGTAACGATGTTGCAGTTTATTACATCGCGATGTGACTTTATTCGAAAATTATCAAACTTTCCAAATCTCATAAAAAGTTACGATGAATAATAAAAATAAATAAAAGTTACAAAAAACGACGAAAAATTACAAAAAAAAGAATTTGTTGTAATTTTTTATTTTCGATTATAACTTATCGTAACTTTTCTTATAAATTGACACCAAGAACGTAACTTTGGTACTGCTTTTTTACCGTTTACCTCAAAGACGAATTCGCCGCTCGCGAACCCAAATGATATTTGTCCATTTCTGGATTTTTGCAGAACGAAAAACTGGAGGTGAAACAGAAATGGGCCTCGCGGCTTTTAGGAAAATTGCGGAAGGATATAACGCAAGAATACCGGGAGGATTTCGTGTTGAGCATCACGGGGAAGAGGCCGGCGATGTGCGTTTTGAGCAACCCGGATCAAAAAGGCAAAATGCGTAGAATTGACTGTCTAAGACAGGCCGATAAGGTAAAAACACGCTTTTATCCGTCCAATAAAATCTGAGATTCGTAAAACGTCGCAAATTTTGTTCACGGTGTCAGCTTTTGATCCGTAACCAATCACCAATTTGAACTGTTGACTGCAAAAGCCGATTTGGGGTAGTTTTTCCACGAAAATCAGTGTTTAACAGGAAAAATTATTAACAAAATTACCGAGCAAAAATTATCAACAAAAGACAGCTTTCTTACGTAAAATTTTGTATTTTTCAACAGTCAAATCAGTTAAAAAATACAAAATTCTAAGGGAGAAAACTGAAGAAACTTTGATTGTACTTATAATTGTTGCTCAGTAATTTTTTTCAGGATGAATAAGACTGATTCTAGAAGATATCATGATAATATTGTTAAGAAGATGGTTCAAAGCATTGAAATAATTTTGTCCGTTGAACACTGATTACCGTGAAAGTTCCAGCTTAAGTGAAATAGCTCGCGTCGAATAGTTCTTCCGAGGAACGCCGTCGCATTCGTCTTTGGAGAATTTAAAGTGTTTTTTTAGCACGATTCACTTGTGTTAAAGGTATGGAGATTGGACTTGGTAATGGTGATCCTCTTCAAGGCGATTCCGTTGGAATCGACCGACGGGGAAAGACTGGAAAAGACTGCGGAATGCGCTCAGCCGGGCCTCTGCGTCAACCCTTACCACATCAACGTCTCCGTCCGAGAACTCGACCTTTACCTCGCCAACTTCATAACCAGTCACGGTAAGACATTTCTCCGCATCGAAAAAAAGCCTTTTCAAATTTTCCCGCGCAAATCACTCGACGCGAAAAACAAGGCTCTCGGTGGAAATTTGAAATCTGATACGCATTTCCTCTGTTGGAGCCAACGACCGTTCGTTCATTCATACGTACTCCGTTCATTCAATGAGCACCCGCTACTCTACTCGGCTTTGATTCAAAGTTTCTTGGAACGTCTTGCCAATTTCGCCCGGTCCCCATGACATGCCCGACACGCCAATCCCGAACTTATCCCTCGCGTTCATCCCGCGACGGTTCCGACAACTCGAAAACAACGCGACGATGTCCAAAATTGGTCCAACGGAATGCCCTAATTCGGTCCTGCAAAAATTCCCATACTTGACCTTTCCAGAAGGTCTTTTATTCGCGTTTTTAGCCTGGGAAAAAGCGCTTTGCGATGGTTCGTGGAATTCGGTGACCGGGGCGAAAAGATGAAAGAAATTTTTCAGATACAACGTGTTTTTTCGGCGCCACGTGTCGGGAAGTTACGACCTTTCATGGCAGCGATCCCTTGGATTTCTCTCAAGTTTGCTGGCTCTCGTAAATGAATTACAAGCGTTTGGCAGCCGCGTTTCTAATGTTTACAATCGGTCGGGGGCAAAAATTGGCCTACCGTACCGGCAGGAAAAAAGTGCGGCTGCCAAAGAGGACGTTGAGCGGGTTAGGCACTCCAGTATTCCGCCGCGCGCCCGGAGAAGAGCCTCGGCAACGCGTTTTCCGCGATTGTTTTCGTTCCGTCACCTCGGTGTTCTTCGGCGCGTAAAAGACGAGGGATTCGGTTTACGAGCGATGTATATTTTGAGAGACTCTGGAATTTTCATGATGTTTATGGAGGCACTCCGAAGTAAAAGGCCGATTTTCCAAAATTTCAACGAGACGCTTCCCTGCGAATTTCGAAGCGGCTTTTAACTGGCGGAAAGAAAAAAATGCTTGGCGTCTATTTCTGTGCGAAACTGCATTCGCGCGCGATTCACGAAAACACCTGTCCTCTTCAACACTCTCGCAGAATTCTGAGTGACTTATGTAACGAGCCCGACAATATTTAGCTCTCGAAAGTAAGGGTAAATTTGCAACTGTTCCCAACAGAAATTTATTGCGTTGCCACGTCGAAGGACCGTTTCTTCCGTCGTGAAAATCGAAACGACGTGACAGCTCGATTCATTTTTACGATCCGACGCGCATGACCCTGAGAAATCTTCCCGAGTCTCGTCGAAATTTTGTACATTATTTATACGCGTACCGTACGCGCAACGTCGAGGCAAATCTATTATTACTCGTTATTCCAAGCGTAAATATATTAATCTTTGAGTTAGAAAATGTTGACGCGCTTCTCCAATTATACACTTCGCTATATCGAAGTTACTTTTTGAGCTAAAATTATCAGCTTTAAACAAACCGTGAATCTGTTGCTTTCAGCATTTCAAAGTTAACAAAAAATTATCCCATTTTATTCTGTTGCGTTTTGCTTTGATGTTCCCAACAATGGAGATTCGATTTAGCCAATTTTATTCACATCGTTTTTTGTCCATTCAATTACTGGATCTTTCAGACTTGTTTCAGACAGGTTTTAGGTGGTCTCTGTATATCTTATAGTCTTTGCTTCCATTTTGAAACTAAAGTGGTACCAGTTGGAAGCCAGTTAAAATCAGATGGAACCATGTAGTACCAGATGGAACTAGGTGGTACCAGTTGGAATCAGATGATACTAGTTGATACCAGAGAAGTATAAATTGATACCAATGATATAGCAGTTGGTACCATCGTAATGTTGCGTAGCGACTGCCATTCGCTTGTCGTAATTAAACTCTTTCATTCGGTCTGCACGCGCAAATGATCCCTATCGTAGAAGCCTTGTGTATTTCGGTAATATGTTGCGTAATAAGATTTGCGTAAGTCGGCGAGCGGTTGAAGAGAAAAACTTTTTCCTGCGCTTCCAAAAGAAAAGGGAACATTTTTCTGTTGCAGAAGTCCTAAATGGTATTTGCAACGCGAGCAAAGAGGAAGAGAGGCGACGGAAAGGTAAGAACGATCACGAGAATTTTTACGCTCTGACACGACACGCTAAAGCACACCGTAACTTTGAACCCGTAAAGAAACAAGTGAACACTTTTGAACGGTCGAGTAGATAGTAAAGAAAAGCAAAAAAAGAAAAAGATAACATTGTTGACTGTGGAAAAAACTGTGAAAATGTATAAAGTCTGGATTTTTTCTCAGGTGCAGGTTACCACGAATTGTATAACGGTGTGGTGTGCAATGACACTATCCTCGCGACTGGCGTCTTCAGCTCAAAGGAGCTCTGGATGCTTTCAAAAGGTACGACGATCTTTTACCAAAATTCAATGATTTCTACTTTAAGAATTGGCCGAAGTTAACGGTTTTTCTTTTCTTCGGTTACGACGTTGTTGTAGATTGGAAATGAGAGTATTTTTAATTGTCGAAGTGTTCTCGGATGCTTTCGAAAGGCATTCTTCGATCATCGCCTTTTGAAAGCATTCCACTATTGTGCCATCTTTCAAATCAAAACACGATTTTTTTTTCGAAGGTTCAGGTTCCAATTATTTCATTTGGCATTTTTCGTATCGCTTTTCGTTCGACTTTAGCCGACCCGCACGAGAAAAAAAGTTGTATTGCGAATGAGAAAATAATTTCCCGGATTGAACGAACGTTATTCCGAGTGAAAAGCCGATTGTTCATGCTTAGCAATGACGTTAAATGGAATAATAGGGCAGGAGAGCGCGTTCGAGGAGCGAGAGACTCGAAATGTCTCGGCGAACGCAACAGCGAGCTTCTCCGAGCAGTAGATTAGTATGCAACTCCGTATATTAATAGAAACGAACAATGCTCACGACCTCAGCCACGCTGCTCTAAGACTCCTCATTTGCGACGTGAATGATGAGGATCACGATTTTTTCCCGACGCAAAAACGCTTTCTCCGCTCGTTGGTACATTAAAGATACAATTAACTTCTCGCGTCGATTCGTAATCAACAAAAAAGGGCCTTTCTCAACTTGACAATGGCTAAAATCCCGCTCGGGCAGGTACGAATTCCTCGTTTTTAGCGATAGACCGCTGGCAACGCCTCGAGTGAAACAGCAATTTTCATGAGTCCTGAAAGCGGCAGATCAGTAATCACGAAAGAGGTGTTGAAAGCCGCGATAATGAAAAAAAAAGTTGCAAAAAATTGCGAGATATTAAAATACAGCGAGTCTCTTTTCGCCGAATCTTCTATATTTCGACGCATTTCGGGAAATGCAGAAGTAAAGATTAATATTTAAAAATCGCGAGCTCCATCGGCAGCGAATAGACATTTGTTGAAAAACATGCGTAACCGTTATTCGTATGTGTGTGTATATGTGTCTGGTTTCAGCGTCCATACTGCATGACCTCAGCGACATGCAGCCTCAAATAAACGCGATCAAAATAGAGCACCCGCCGTACTATTGCAGTAGCTATACCCCTCCAACCGCAGCTACGGCCGCGGATCATGCTCAGCCCACGGCTAACTTCAGTAAGTTTGAAAAGCTCCGCTTTAAATTTACTTTTCCAAATTGTGCGTAGGTAATTTATGACGATGGCTTGTGTGTGCTTGCAGCGTGAATTGCTCTGTCTCTTAATTCCGGGCGAGAAGATGTTTGAAATACGTTTAGGCTTAGTCGAAGACCATACGATATTTTATCCAAATTTTGAATTTAGTTTTTGGTTTTTCTTACCCTTAGAATAAGCATGCAATCGAGATGGTTACAATGGCGTGAGTTAGTGTATCGTGTACACGGAAAAAAAGTATATCAATGATTATTATTATATTTTCTGCGGACAAGTGCAATGTTATAATTGAAGAAATGGGAAATTCGTGTTTCGTTTACAGGTGTTTTCTATTTTTTCGAAAAACTAAATAAATGCTACTGACTGACTATTAATTTTTCCCTGACTGGAAATTCTTGAATCCCGAACTTTAGGTACAAAACAAGTTGACTGTACAAATAGTGAAGTTTAAAAGAAATATTACTTTTCTCGTAGTTTTTTTTTAATGATCGAAGTTGAATATGCTGTATCGTAATTGCAAAAATAAAATGACTCGAGAGAAATTCGGAGGTTATCATGACTTCAAAAAACATTTTTTGTGATAAAAATGTTTAATTATTTAATGAAATACACATCCCTGCGTTAAGAGTGCGACAAAAACTTGAAAGTTTCCGCAATATGCGCCTAATCAAACAAAAAACTGTGAACGGACCTTAAGACTTCCACATCGAGAACGGAAAATCGTTTTTCTCGTAAAATCAATCGACAAGTTTCGATTCTTTCATTCAGAAATGTTCTACAAAGTGGAACGAATGTCTCTATTCTCGTAATTTTTTAATTGAACATCGAGTAGCAGTTTTATCGATAAAAATGTGTTTCGAGGTTATGTAAATGTTGCGAATAACTTTTACAGAGGGCGCCACTTCACCAAATGTGACTGCGTGTGTTTTCCAGTCAAGATTTTTCTCTCGTTTGCATAGATATACTTGGAATCGTAGTATTAAATAGTTAACTTCCGTGTTTGTACACTAACTCGCGTCATTTTCAAAGCGATAACGAGTGCAAGACCCAATATTTAAAGGGACGTTTTTCTGCGTTGCAGGCCCTCCACCAGTGCACCAGCTTCTTCGAAACGACAAGACTGAAAAGGCGCCGACCGTCTCGGTTTCCAGCGCTCCTAACTTTTCGCCGGTCCTGAGACCCGAGGACGGTCATCGTGGAATGGATTCTCCGCACTCGCAAACGGGTATGCAAAACGAGCAATAAAATGTTGCAAACTTTTTAACATCATCCATGGTTATTCTTCCCGTATACCATGACTCTTGTTGGATACACGACATAATTGTTACGAACATCTTTCACGATAATAAAAAAATGTGCATCCAACAGGAGTTTCAAGTGTCCAATTATTATACTTCGATTTAAGGGAAAAATATGTTTCGAAATAGAGATAAAATTTTTAGGAAAATATCTCGAACGCGAAACGAACGCGATGAGATGAAGATTAGTTTCCCGCGGATAAGAGGAATGTTTGAACTTTGTTAACTAACATTAGAATGATGGAAAGGAATAAAATCCTTTTTCCCGGCTGCAAATAACATTTGCTAATTCGTCACTCTCCTTCAGCATTTCACCATCAATGAGCGAGTTAACTAACGAACATCTAACATCAAAATTTCATAACAAGCTAAAGTAACGTTGATACCAGCCTCTTGCAAGTGCCAAAAAAACGTTTCAAGACACGTCTAGTCTAGTCGATAGCGCTGAAAAAATGGCTTCACTGCACAAAAAGGATGGTATTTTTAGTTTTCGTTGTTGATTGTAGAGTTTCGCGCCCTAATAAAAATCCCGAGTCGAAAATGACGTCGGAAAAAGATATTTGCTCAATATCTCAGTTCCGGTGACCCCTACGATCGAAATAGTCATTATAAATATTGAAGAGGAGGTCAGTTCCTACAACTTTTGTGAAAACATTTTTTACACGGGAGAAAAATTTTTTTCAAAAACTGAAAACTCTTTTTATAAATAATAATTTTTTCTGGTTTTTTAGCAAATTTTTCTATTGTATACCTATGTGTTGAAGAATTAATGTATTATTTTGTTTTTCCGAAAATAGAAAAAAGATGTTTCTTTCATGTTTTTGCAACTTAGGCCGCTGTATCTCGAAACCTATGAATCCGATGAAAAAAAGTTTCGAACGAAATTTGTAGAGATTTATCTCCTCTCTAATATTGATATCATGTGTTATGTCTGTAGAAGTGACCGGGACCGAGCTATAGCACGAAAACCTCATTCCCACGTATTTTTGTCAAGTTACGCCGGCGTATCTCGAAACCTGTGAACCCCACGAAAAAATATTTCCCGCAAAACTTGTAGAAAATCGTTTTCTCTACATTATTGATAATACCTATTTTGACCGTAAAGGTCACCGGAACTGAGATATTGGGCAAAGACCTCTTTCCGACGTCATCTAGACGAAATGGTGGCGCGAGTGGCGCCTGTCCGAAGTCGAAAACTTTTTTATTGAAGCACCGAACCCTACAATAAGTGGCAAAAACTAAAAATGCTATCTTTTTTGCAGTACAAAATCCTTTTTTGACTGAACTAGTCATTTGTGAAATTAATTAATATGATTAACGAGTTGCTGTTGGCTTACTTCTCGTTGCATAAAGTCGTTGATTCGTTGATTGATAGACCGAATGATCTATGGCTGACTAAATGATCGACTAACTCGTCACTATCCGTCGACCATTGTTGTCTAATGTCCAGTGTGCGATAGACCCATTCTGAGCTCACCCAGGCATCATGTAAGTAAGTAATAAATGCCGACAGAGCTTTCGGTTGTCGCAACAAAAGTGAAAAAATAAAAAAAATAAACGAACCTAGATGCGAGACTCCAAAAAGTTGTAATAGCAAATTGTCTGTCTTTTTTTCGTCATTTTTTCCGACATGTATATGTGTTAGCGTAATGCGTGCACTGTTATCAAGCTTATGGTTCATAGAACTTTTCGTTTCGATTCTTTAGTCCTCCGGTGATGTGATTAGAAGCTTTCTGGAATCGTGCACAGCAAAAGTTTCACGTAAAGTTTCATTTGTAGACGCAATAATCGACGCTCCGAATTTCAACCGAGATGAAGAACCCTAGCGTCGGCGATTTTCCGAGTTCCGGCTGAAGGGTTTTCCCGCTCGGTTCGCGACGGTTTCGACACTCGAAAATGCCCAAAAAGTACAGATTGCTTTGAGATGGGGACGAAAAGAGTGTTGGTGTAGTAATTAAAATGACACAGTGTTCTGATTTTAACCCAATTCGAGTGAATTTGGACCAGGCCGCTGCATCTTTCTCGTATTAGAATCAGTGGGAATATGGAACATGGCCAAACGATCGGAGGTTCTCGAGATGACTGTACCGAAAAATGTGTATTATACACTATAAATATGGAAATATGCATCAAGTACTCGAAAGAAGAATCAATTTTCGTTGAAATGACATATTGTTTATTTCCTCTTATTGTATTTCATATTATTCACCGTTGCGAAGCGACCTATTGATATTGGATGCAAAAAAGACATCATATAAACCCTGTAGTACGGAGCCTTTTCTAAAGAACAGATGAGAAAGTTCATAAAGAAGTGACCGAATGAATCGACGTCAACTAATTACGAATTACGCGTCATCTCTGTTTCAGTCTGAGCCCGAGCATAGAAAGAAGCTCTCTTATTCGACTAAAAGGTACTTTGTGATTGGTTATATGATGTTATATTTATCTATCCTTCGGTTTGTGCATACATGTACGTGTATACGTATGAATATGTGTTTACATGCATAAATAATGCATGTGTGTAAGCGCATCGCGAATGGATGAAATCGAGATAAAAATACTTGTTCACTATTTTTACACGAGATTCGAGATGCGACAAACTTTGAAAAAAAAAAAAAAAAAAAAGAGGAAAACGTCCTTTAAATATTTCGCCCAGACACCCAACACAAAAACCCAACCCCACACGAA
>JABFQM010002213.1:0-16081 GCA_022816865.1 Zelostemma sp. ZL-2020 | reverse complement strand
TTTGTTTAAAGAATTGTTGACCTTCTTACTGAACAAATGCATGTATCTTTTCGGCAAATGAATATTTTCCAAAACGCCACGGTCAAGTTGTTGCAAATAGTCCTGTGAACAATATAAATAACCGAACATGCAAATTAACTAAGAAATAAACATTTTTCTTTTAAAAAACTGTTAAAATTTGCAATTGTTCGTCACGAGCATTTTTGTACAATTTTTTCACTCGCGTATTTTTTTTCATGAAGAAGAAGATATTGTTGAATAAATTATACTCTTATATTAAATGTAATTAATTATGTTGCATTATAAATATTTTTTTCAATTCGCCCTTGCATTAAAGTATCGATCCATCTTAATTACAATTTGATGATACATTTTCGATCTTGAACACTCGCGATGATCGTGACCTTGAAAACAATGTCAAGTTTGATCGAGGCGGGGGCGGGGGGGTCGCAGTTTTCGATTTATTTTCGGATAAAGTGGACCCTTACGGACAATGGGAGCGTTGATGGGAGGAATAAAAGAAACGCGATCTATGTGAATAATGATCATGCGGGAGAGTGTGATCCCGACGAGGACGAGGCCAAAGGCATCACCTTAAAAGGTCGCTCATAAAGAATGAAACACCAAGCAATGGCCTTGGCTTAGGTCTCAATTTCAAAAAGGTCACATTCTTTTTGTCAAAAGAATTTTCGCAATATGCGTTACAAGCAGATTTGTACGTTCCGTGACTTTCCGGAAAAGACAACGTGACGCGGCTGAAAAAAATGCTCTCTGAATTTCTCGAAATTAAATTCTCAGTCCGAAAGTACGATGTGCAGTTTTGCTTAAAAACGCTGAATTTTTGAAAACTCGGAATTCTGTTAATTTTTGCATGAATACAAAATTATATAAACATTTCTGAAATTATTGAATTTTTTTCTGTGGGGACTTTGTATGTTATATTTATTAATAAGTTGATGTGAATTTTCGAAATTCAACTTTCATCGTGCAAAACTTTCCAATTCCGTCGCTCGAAAATTTGAATATCGATCTAATTTTTTTGTATTTTGATTAATTCGAACGAATCATTAATTTGTATTTTCCTTTATCCTAAAAAACTTTTACCATCAGGAAAATGTCGATTGTTTATTTTGGTTGATGCTCGTTCAATCATGTCTTCAAGTATCATAAATTTTATTCGAACCAAATGGTGAAAGTGAAAAAAGTTTAATGATCATCAAACTTTGAAAATAATTTATTCTGACCTGGATTTTAGTGCGGACCGCGTGATTTCCATTTAAAACAGTTTTCAAAAAAACAAGTTTTCAAATCATGTTATTTCAAATTGTTATTCCACACACCGAAATTCAAAATTTCATCTAAATATTTTCATTATTCATCACCAAAAAAATCACAATTACTCCTACGAAAAAGGTTAAAATTCGATCGGATTGTGCGTTTCACCAGAGAACGAAATTTGCACTGAAAAAACCGTAGTTTGAAAGTAAAATAATTTTCGAGAAACATTCTCAAGTTGCCCAATAACGTTAAAAATTCGCATGAAAAACGCGTTAATTTTGATTTTACGTAATTTTTATCGCCAGGCAGCACGATCGAAAAATGTTGGAAAGTCAAGAGATTATTATATAAAGAAATCTAAAAAAATTAACGGCATTCGCGCAATAAGATAATAAATCAAGCGAGCACAATGCGAGGTACAGTAGAAGTGAAATAGAAAAAGCTTGTAGCGTAGATTTGGCGCCTCTCCAGTGCGCGGTTGGGGGTGGCCGTGTGCTTCTGCCCTTACGCGAGCCAAGCCCGGCAAATCAACCCTCTTACCCTACAAACCGCTCGCCCATTTTTCCCTTGAAGAAGCGGCAGCGATCGCTATAGTTTTCCGATTCATCTCGTAAATCGCGCGACCGCAAATAGTTCATAAATAAAACCTCCCTCTCGGCGCTCTTTTCCGCTCTTAAATTAATTCTTCGCCCGTTTAACGCGGAAAAACTGCTGGGTTATTTGCATCGAAGTTGATTTAATTCCAATCAGAGTTGCCAACTTTTACAACTTTCTGCTTTATGATTGATTAAAACGAGCAAAAGCGAAGATTCTGGAACATAAGTAGGGATTCGTCGCGATGCTTTATATTATTTATAACCGTGATAACAGCGGCGCTGGCAGTGGGACGCGGTTGTAAATTTATGCGAATCGCATCTCGTTGCGAGTCTACCGAACCAGGAACGAGAGATTGCGAGTGGGTCGAATGTAGGACGACCCATGAAAGTAAGATGCTCAAGGAGAAAGAGAAATGATAATTTGTAGTGTGTAGGTCGCTCCGGTACTCGTGCTTTTGCGCTCAAATCTCGGTTTCGTTATAACGACGACAGTGATTCATAAACTTGAAACAAGGCAAACGTCAATTACTCGGACCCGTACAAAAGTAAAAGTCCATTTTTTCCCTGTGGAAAGACAGGAAACCGAATAGATTCATGCCACTCATTAAGTTTATCATAAAAAATTAAATGCCTTTCGATGGGACGACAATGTTTTCAATCATCGGCTTTTACTTCCGTTTTTGTCTTTGCTTTACGACTCGTGAGTATTGCACAAATTGCGGTCGCGACCACAAAAAATGACATTGGCAATCAATAACGGGCATGAACCGCAAAAAACAATAGCCTTGAGTGCACAATTACGAAAACGCGGGTCGTTGTTCTTCGAGAAATCTCGAAGAAGTTGCAAGTTTCGCCATCGGAACGCTTTGCCTTTGTTTCATTGATACATTTTTTGTTTTCGGACTTTCCTTTCGAATTTTTTCTTCCCGAGTATTTCCCATTTTTTCGTCCCCTTTTTTTCATTCGTTAGATCAATTATAGAGATTATCGTTTAGAGAATTGATTTGGGACTCGCGTGTCTAAAATGAATAAATTATTGGAAAGTATGAGGAATCCGGTTTTGGGATGGGCTGACTTTCACGACTCATTCAGCCAAAAGCAAACAGCGTCAGGTGCACCATGTACGCGTGACCTTGAAAGATCACTTCTCCCTGCTTTTCAACAGTTTCCATTTTTCCTTCCCGGATTCGCGAATTGTGAAAAACTATTAAACGCTTCCATTAGCAAAAAATCAAAGCGAGTAAAAGGACGAATGATACTTCGAGTTACCCGAAAAAAAAGATGACACGAATTCCGGCGTAGAACTTTCATCACACAAAAAAAGGAACCTCTCGTTTTGATAATTACTTTCTACGTTTCTGCTTCGTTTTCGATATAGGAATGCTCGTTTCGAAACGAGTTTGGCGTTACCACACGAAATAAATTTCAGGCGTGTTCTTGTCACATTAGCATCTACTTAAAAATCGGGAAAACAGAAAAATACGCCGAAAAACAAGAGGAAGAAGCTTGTATCTTCCGTCCGCGTTGATGGTACTGAAAATGCCGACATTGCTGTTAACAGTTTTCTTTTGAAAAGCGTCTCGCGTAATTAAAAAGAGAAGCGGATTCCAAGGTCTCGTTGAAAATCGGAATTTCGTAATTCGACAAGCAACGCCGGGGAGAAAGAGACCGGCGAGGTATCGCGTTTTCGGGCATTGTTCGCCTTTTGGGAAATCTCATCCGACAGGTCGAGATAGGCGAGACAAGACAGGCGAGATAAGAGAAGCCCTCCTCGCGCAACACAGAAGAATCGTCGGTGGAGAAGTCGGGGAAAAGGGCTCTTGCTCTGACTGAGGTTCGTTCGTCACTGCAGCGAAATTCCGCCCGCAATCTCTGAAGGAATCTTTGGTATCTCAGTTACCTCGCTCCAAGTTTCGACTTTGTTCCCGGCTCTTCGCGAAAAGTAAAATTGTCCCGGAAAAATATTTGAATCGATTCGAGAGCGGAAAGAAGACTGCATTGTTATTGAAATTCAAAGGCGTGAGATTTCGGTACTTGCGTTCGTGTAAACTTTTGCATTACTTGTATCGGAGGAATACGAATCTCATTACTTCGCCCTTTTCGTCCCATAACTTTGTTATTGCGCTGGAATTTCTCTCCGCTCGGAATATCCCATTCGCCCTTTAAAAAAAACGGCGGGAAATGGATTTATTGCCGTTAGAATGGCGGAATGTAAAATAGGGCGATCGTATATTTAACGCGAGTTACTTCTTGACGTTTTCTCATATTCAACGAAATTGTGTATTGTAGTCGAGGAATGTAAGGAATCGCATAAAGTAGACGTGGGAAATCAACGAACAATGAGACCCTCTTCCTTGCTCGCTTCTTTCCTAAGGAGAACGGAATCGAATTGAAGGAACACGCCTCTGAATTACTTCGAAAATCGAAAAATTTTTCATTCTACTCGTAGGAAGAATTTCACCTCTACTTTTTCGTCGTTCAACGCTCGTCGAAAGTTGTTTTCGACCCGGTACATGTTTTACCAGTGGGTCTAAATTCTTTTGCTTCTTTCTTTCGAGATTCCACATTATGAAATCTGTGACTTTCCGGAAGAACGACTTGACTCGATTAAAAAAGTGGATACGGTGGATTTTGTATCTTTCCTTGTTTCTCTTTCGATCAGAAATTTGTGAAACTTTTGAAATGCCACGTTTCGTGAATAATTAATGCTCCTCTCCGTTCAACATATGTTGTCAATTTTTTATTGTATTTTTAATGGATTCAATAAATTATAGTAGAACGCGATTAAAATCTTGTATGATTAGTTGATAATTCATGGCTTCTTTATTGCATTTTTAGTACACTCAATGAATATAAAGCGAGTTGGAATCGTGTACGCGATTAAAAACACTTAAAAATTACATAATTAGTTACTCATTTCAATTTTCATCGACGTTGCATAAAAAAGAATCACCGAACTTTAACATTTTCTAAGATTACATTAATTTCGGAAGAATTTATGGAAATAAAATTATATTCATTCAGAACGCGATGATGTTACAAAAAATCTACAAAAAAGAACATACGAAAAATCGCGGTTACCAAAAAACTATAATTTTATAGCTATATTAGAGGCTACAGAAAATCTCCTGAAAGCAGGTCGAATTTTTACACGTTAGAAAGTATTTTCAACACGTGATACTTGTCACCGGTTTTATAATCGATTGACCATACGCAACACGGAATTAGGTAAACTGAATTCTCCGAAAAGTCGAGGAGAACCCGGAATTCCAAATGCCTAGGACGATGCACCGCGAGAATCACGGGTCGAGCACTTTCTCCGACTGTAAAACTCTCAATATCAACGATGACGTGTCGAAATAGTCGCTCTTGCGATCCTATCACTTAACCCAACGTTGGTATTAAATTCCTGCAACAATTACGCCGAAAAAAAAGCCCGGAGAAATAGAAATCGAGCCGGAAATGATCGCTCTGGGTCTAAGATTCGTGCGTGAATCATTCCTCCCGAGCGCGAAATGCCATGAATTATTTTTCCAGCGCAAAAGGTGAGCTGCGTAAAGTAAAACGCGGGGTTCTCTTGCGTAAACAGAAAATCGCGGCGAGTTCACGCAAGTGGTTTAATGCTCGAGTGTAGGAGTGACAAAGTGAGCCATAGATCATTAGCGTAAGTGTAGTTAGAGAAGCTCTTGAAATTGCAACTCGAGCCTGGATGATAATTACATCAACCGGAGCAAATGCTGATTAGAAATGCCGGATCATCGGGAGTAGTGACGTAATAATCTTCGCGGCCAGAAACCGTCTTCGGCATCGAATAACGAAGCGATTTTACGCAAACAACTTTTTCTTCCGGATCATCGGAACGCTCTTCCCGGCAAATGATTACCGGATAAACACGAACGTTTCGCTTTAATCCGGGAAGATAATTAAACGCGCGGTAATTCAAAATTAATACACGGCGTAATCCGACCTCGGGTTTTTTTCCTCGGAAAAGTGGTACAGGTAATTAAAATCGCGGGGCTGAATGATTCGGCGCCTGGAACAAGGGGATGAATTCATAGCTTTTCATAAATAACGCGGTTCGAGATTGCACACATTGTAAGGAGCGATTCGAATCCTGGGCCATTGATCGACGTACACGCATTAGTGAACATTGATTTGATTTCGTAAAAGCACCGACGAATCCGATTTCACGCTTCGCGTATCATCGGCTATAACGGAGAGGCCGCAGAAATCTGGATCGTTCGCTCGTATCTTTATGTTTGGTCAAGCATTTGGCCACCTATGATACATCGAACACGGCCCGAGTGTTATCAAGCGAATTCACATTCAAAAACGACGTTTTATGGGTTTATAATTTTTTGCGCGTTGAAAGTATACTTCAAAGGCTTTTTTTCATGGACGAAGCTGACTTTCAACGCTCCCACGTATTTCGTAATTTCGCGTTGCGATTGGGAATACGATCTCGTTATTGGAAAAGAATAATCGCGCATTGTTCGTGCATTTTCGGTCATGAAACCGGTCACGCGATTCATTCGCGTTCGAGATCGTGTAATCAAAGGCGAGCGTTCCAAATTGGAAGCGTCGCGAAACCTGGAATAAATTTGGGTCCGGGGTTAAGTAGGTCACGAAAGGGCCCCTGGCAGTGTGTCAGGGCCCCCTCGCAAGGCGCTTGTTCATATGAAAGTCTCAAAAGCGACCGACCGTTCTTTTCTTCAAAGATCAAGATCAGTTTTACAATTAATTACAGGTCAGGGAGTGATTTTTGAAGCTTACAATGTACGCAATTGTCACCTGTCGGAATGATTTCTCTCATTTCGACGAGTTGACACTTTCTCATAAATCGGCGGCGACGGTGGAGTCATGAAACGCATTGTTAAACATAGAATGCGCGACTGGTAGCCGAAGATCGATGAAAGTTAGTCTCTGCGAGCATCATCAATATTATACGAGAAGATTTCTCTCATAAGAAATTCCACGAACGAACACACGTTTTTTCAGCTTTCGGGCACTTTTGGAGTCGACGCAATAGTGGCCAGTGTAAATAGAATTAAAGTCCATGATTTTCTCGAGAAACCGACGCGTTCGAATTAGTTAATTGCCGATATTTCGAAGGAAGCGTTTAAATTCGAATTCGAGAAGGAAAAACAAATACTTTTCGAAATTTAAAAGCGAGTAAGGATAGGAAATATGAGAGATGAGCGGATTTCTAACGGAATGGGCCGGGAGAAATTTTTTTATCCGAGGTTTCTCGCGAATAATCCGAGATCGGCCAGAGGCAACTCAAAAGACGCAAGTTCAAGCGACAAGGACGCTTTCACGGAGACCCGAGCGACCAAGCTGGCGCTCGAGAAATGCCACGGATTGTCCGAGGCTCAAATTAAATTCACACTTCGCAATTCGTTGTAATTAGGAGTCATTTTCCATTTGGAAATTGTGTAGAGAAAACTAGCTTCCGTATCGGTAATTTACCCATTACCTGTGCACACAAGTCGTACAATTACCGGATTTTAATTACCGACAACTGCAAAAAAGTCGCAATGAAACAGAGATAAATTTTATGATCTCATCACCGGCTCATCGTAAAATCTAAATCGCATAAAATTGTAACGCGTCATAAAGTACTCGTAATTCGTCAACTTTATTATCGAAAATCGTTACTTTCGAGCGCTTTTTTGCATAAAAAAGTTCTCCAAAGTTTTATTTTTATTCGAAATATCGAACGCGATAATTTATAATTGATGGACGAATCACGATTTCGACGATACAAGGACTCCGTTCACATGTAAATTTGACTCGTGGTCATAAATCGAGATCATATTCTCTTCGTTCCGGAAAATAATTGAAATTTTGGGCTTCTCCTTTGATACCACGCCAATCTCCGGAATAATGGCCACCGTTTACACGAGAATATTAGCTATAAACTTTCTCCATATTTGCACCTATACATCAAAGCAATATCGACAACATGCGATATTGCTCTTCTTGTTAATAACGCCCCGATTTATTTGCATTCCGTAATTAATATTAATTACTACCGCGGAAACAATTTTATTGCATCGATTACAACATTTCAACAATTCGTAATCGAAATTATCTCGATTTTTGCAAAATTATCAAACGATGGAAAAGATAAAAGGCAAAGCTTGCGGAATAACGTTAAAAGTTAATCTGTTCTTAACTCGGCAATTTTTCAAAACATCCCTGCTATGAAATCGCGCACGGATTGATTTAATGACAGATATGAAGTGCTTTTATATTTTCCCGTAAAATGTTGCAAAATGATTGCAACCATCCTTAATTAAAGCCGGCATATTGCCGCGAATAAGCCATCTTTAGTGCTTCGTATTTTATAGGCAATATCAAATCTAATGAATTGTTTATTATGCCGGCTGCTACTTGCGTCGTGCACCGTACAGGGCCTTCATTTTTCGAAACGATGAACATTTTTCCACTTTTACGATGCCCTTTTTGCGTTAAAAACAAAGAACATTGTATAAACTTTGAACGCAAAAATTTAACGGACGTTGCGTAATCGGAAATGCCGAAAGAAATGAGTTTTTTATGAGCGCGAATATACTTTTAATGCAAATCTGGCTCGTATCAATTCGCTTTCTTACAGGAAGAGCATTATATTTAGAACAGTTGCGTAACCGAAACGATGTTAATAAAAGCGGCGCGACGATTGTGACACTTTTCTTTCGAAATTTCTCTATTGTTCGCGGATATAATGCAACAATGCGCGCATCCACGAGCATTAGGGAATTGCGAGGCGACGGTATAGTGTAGATTAGAAGATAATCGGCGAAGCTGCTTCTATGGATCTCCTGGAGGTGGGGAAAACGATCAGATCCCACGCTCCAAGATTGAGGTTCCGCGCGAGAAAGTGCAGCTTTATTGGACGGCCCTGAAGATGGGCTCTTTAACGAGAGCGCAGACTGCGCTAACTCGTGGGGTATCGAGTGACTCGAGTCAGTGCCAAGTACACTGCAACTGCCTGATTAACCCGGACTACGTCAAATATTTCGCCGTCAATCTCGTTTCACGTGGGAAAAAATCTCAAGCGATGTCGGAAAAATTCCGATGGCAATTTGGACACGTTCAAAATTGCAAGTCGAGAGTTTTTTTTGATGATGACTGATGAGGCTTTTTGTCCATTAAAAAAAGGGGTATGAAATCGTCGTTAAGGGAACGGAAAAAAATGCTGTGGCGTGAAAAAAAAGAGAGAAAGATCGCGATGACTGCTGCATTTTTGATGCGACGCGTGTAATTAGCGCTCGCTTTTTTTTGGCACGACACCGCGTGCTCGCGTAATAGATCTCGTGTAATAGAGACGTAACTCGCGCGGATCGTTACTTGCTCCATTTGCCGGGGCCACGCCTCGGCGAATGCGCCTTTTTCTCGCTAAATACTGATAACGCATCTCATAGCGATGTTCTGCAATGAAAATACAAGAGCGTCACGTGTTTTCTCATTACGGCGCAATCAAATGTCACGGTTGACTCGGGTTAACTGGACCGAACGTAACGTTTTCGAGTGCCATTCGCGTTGAGATTTTCCTCAAATTTCCCTCGCGTTCCAGCATTTTTAGCCCTAATTATTCGAGCTTTTGGAAGCTCGGCGTTTTATTTTTATTTCTCGTTATTTCGAAAATGGTATTACGATTTAACGTTGATGGGAATCGTAATTCGCACGGCTCAATTAATAATCTTTTCTTGGCGATAAATTCCGCGAGGTGTTCAATTTATTGTAACGTGTATGTAAATTGCACGAGGTTTATAATTTATCGTAGCGTATACGCATCGTTATCGCGAGTTCGTGCACGAAAGCGCTTTGGGGTTTCCGACTTCCGACAGCCACCGCGGAAGTCGGACGGTTTCGATGTCGCAGAGTGAATTCTCAATCGTGAATCGGAACTCGAGATTTGCAATTTAAACCTCGGACGTCACGAGTTTTCACCGTGTCTTCATTGGCGTTGGTCCGAACGAGTCGCGATTGGTGAAATCGTGATGTCTGACGTGTACCCGCACATTCTTTCCTGACGCATTTCCGCATCTCGACAATGTTAATCGACTGTAACCCCAACGAAAAACACAAGTTGATGAAAATATCGAAACATTTAAAAGACCACTGAAAACTTTATAAAAACTTCGGTATTTTTTGTATTTTCCCCACTTTTTCGGCTCTTTTTTGTATTTCAGTTCAAACTTCTTGACGTCTCAAGCAGGTTTCATCGTATGAGCATGAGTTTCGCTTTCTCTAAAAGATGGAATTTTTAAAAACGTGCTCCTCTTTAATTGGACGAGCCCTAAAACATGCCATGTCCCCAGTGGCGTATCGCGTAGAAGTAGCCTAATTCGCCATACTAGTTTGAGTTGTTGCAGATGCCGGGGGTTACGAAAGGGGTGGAAGTTCGGTGATAAACTCCGGTAAAACACGAACGCTGCAACTTTCTCCGATAATGGCCGACATCAAACTAATTTGGCGCCCTCGTCATTAACCGATGCAATGTTGACACGAGATTGGATAAAACTAAACACTTGTATCTACGCATAATCGTAGCGAGAAGCTCTATTGTACCTCTCGTATAATCTATTATAAAACTAACCCTTTCCAGCAGGTTTAATTACAGCACAAACGTTAATTAACGTTGAATTCGTAACGTTTCTTTCAGCGTTAGTTTTGCGGGACAAAGTAACATTGTATCAAGTTCTAGGGTTAATTACAGGTAATTCAAACGCTGTAAACTCGTTGTTCAAACCATGCAACTTCGCATTTTTGTGAGAGTAAAAAAAAGGGGAGAAGAGCTTTCGTCATGTTCGTAGAGTCAATGACTGGGCGCAGGATCTCATTTCTTTTGGCACGACCCGTGCTCTTGCGACATTGAAAGCGACTTTGTCGACGTTACACTTTATAGCTTTACAAGGAGTAGCCGACAGACTGAGAAGCGAATTCTCAGCGATGCATTATACGAAAGTTCTGCCGCGCGGCGTCGTTTTCTGCTCGTTACGTGTTGTGTTCAGGACTTGGTTCACGCGTTACGAAAATTCCCGTCTTCCAGCGTTACAACTGTGCATTTAAAACAAGAGATGTTTATGCATACCTTCCTTTTTGCGATGTTTATTCGCAACTTTACTCGGCGCACGCTTATTGCGAAGATAATTTTTATTTCGCAACGTTCAAGAAATAGAAACATTTTATTGGCTAATCGAGCCTATTTTTAGTCGCGCGCGAGTAATAATCGCGTCTCGAGGAAAACCAGAGTTCCCGACTTCCACTTTCTTCTTTGCGCCGGAGACTCGAACGCGGTAACGAGGTAACGTCATAATTCCTTTTATCCTGCGCGTCACGATGATATCTATAACGGTTATGGCCGCGCAAGGCCGAGGATACCTGTAATTTCGGTTGTTAAATACCTCCCGTTTTATCCTTAGCTTTAAATCAGCTCAGCTGCGTGTAAACGCGCCGATGAAGACCGATAGCGCAGCCAGAGTGCTTCATTAACTGTTCTTTTTGCTGCACAATTTAAAAGCATTCTTCTTAGAAACAAACACTGAATAATTGCCCAAAGAACTTTCGACTTTAATGCGCAGCGCGCAATTAAAAAAGACGTCGCTCTAAAAAATTTAACCGATGAATGTTTCGTGGAATCCTGCGATTCATAGATTACTTAATGGATTTCAGGAACAATCAGAAATGATAAAAGTACATTTTTCAGGGTCAATACGAATCATCCTTTGTCGAGATTTTCGAGGTTGCGTTTTATCCCATCTTTCATTTCTCATGTAATCAGTGGTTAATTCCCTTTGTGAAATATCCGAGGCCGGATTTTCCGGAAATCTCGGTCGTTTACGAAACGGAAATTCACCACGGCTCTTTTTACGAACACAACTTTTGGGGACGGAAGAAAAAGGACGTGGAAAACGTGGACGATTGACGGTGAATTTTTCTCGCGGAGAAAAAGAAAGGAAAGAGGCTCCATCGATGATTTCTCCCAACGTTGAATTGACCTCCGGCGGAGGAAAGAAGAAAGCTGGTACCGGCGGCGTATGAAAGATGTTGCCGCACCTGCATGCATTCCAATCCACCTGACCCTAAAACTTTAATGTCGACGGCGGAGCATTCACCTTGACCGTGGAGGTCGCTACTACTTTTCATACGAGCATTGTCTTGGAAACAACCACGCTGCGGGAACGTCATTGCGGATGAGAGAGTGTTCTATTTCATAGAACACGAGTTCATAGGGAATACTTTTCGTACTTGTGGGGAAAGTGTACCAAAATCAAATATAATGCCATTCATCTCAATGGTACCATCGGAAACACAAATTGCATCCAAGCCAAGTCTTCAATCGATCTTTTAATGCCTGAAAAATCAATTTGGAAATCGTTCCGAGGTACAATACTCTCTCCTACGGATCGAATAATTTTATTGGAACGAATCTTTGATTGCGTTTGCCTTGAAGAAGCCGACTTTCGGAAGACATTTTTATTGGGGTTCGTTTGGATTAATTCGCGTCCTTCATCTCCGCGACGAACTCGGCAAACTTACCAATCGCTATCGCCTTCTCCGAACGTAATCTACAAGACTAATCCTCGGCTAATTCCGCAATTGTAAAATGTAATCGTGGATTTAAGTCAGTTATTGATGCTCGACGAGCGTAAAGCCCTTCGTCTTAAGTAGCCTGCTGCAGTCAAGGATGTTTGATTTACTACGGATATAAGTTCTGATAAATAATGTTTGCTCGCTCCCGATTTCATAGAGTCTTCGACAGAAATTTTATTTTTCATCGAAAGTACATTTTCCCGTCGTCGATCGAGGTAAAAGTGATCTCAAATTTCGAAGTGACGTCAATTCGGGAGAAAGTAAAAATGCGGCTTTAATTGAAAACATTTAACGCGGTAAAAATCATCGTTGCACGCGTGAACTTGAATTTCGGACGACGCGAGTAACGGCGAGAAATGCGAATATTCTGCGTATGGTGCTGTGTCGCGACGTCGATTATCTGCCATACTTGGTGCGGCGTTTCAGGAAAAAAAAATTATGTCGTGCCGTACTTGGAGTCAAGAGCTCGAGAAGACTTACTTTTCACTTGTTGAAATAGATAGCGCATTCTTGCCTCGTAAAACGAACGGATTGAACCTTGTGGAAATTGCGAAATTGCTCGATGAGATTTACATCGTTCCGTTATTACACTTTTTGCTCTTTCGGATTTCTCGAGGTTCTGGGAAGGCCTTTTGTATCCGCGATACGCGATTTTCGAAACGTTCGAAGGAGATGCAGAACATGACGCAACTTTAGAGGAGAAACGCATTCACGCAGCATCGGCAGATCAACTCGATGCGCATCATTGATCTGTAATACGCATAAGAAGTTCTGCATGGCTGCCTAGCAGTCTGACGTAAGTCCATCTACGGGGAAGTTAAGCATCCATAAAAGATGTAACTATTTATCTGATTTTTCGCCTAATTTATTCACTTACCCGCATATTTTACTCCGATTTGCTAATGAATAAACAACCGCGAGCTTACGAAATAAAAGTAAAAGTAATCGATTTCCCGTAGAAAAAATACAACGATTCGTCTTTGAACCGTTAGTAAATTTTTCATACTCGAATGAAACCAAAATTGAAAGCACTATTTTGAAAGAGGGAAAAGAACGAAACCCATAGAAAGGTCGGAACCTGTTATATGACCGAATAAACTGAAACCGAAAGCCATATCTTTTTTTCAGCTTTGTCAATTTCGCCGTAGAATACTCTCGATTTTTTCACGCGAATTAAGCCATCGCATAATTGGATTCCCTGCAATTAATTATCAAGATGACTTCGGGTTTCCGCTTCGCCATTAATTTTCTACGAATTTAGCCGTGGATTTCCGGTCTCTCATCAAAGGCTAATTTAACGAGAAACAGATTCGATGCTCGGCGTGAAGGCGCAATCCAAGTTTCGGACTAAGAACATCGGCGTCCCCTAAATTATGCATATTTGCGTGGCTCTCGAACAGGAGTACTTGCCCGGCATAATGTATTATTCAGAAATATTCTAGACGGGTATGCCAAAAGATGAAGTTGGCACAACTTTCATGCAAACTTATTGTTTCTATTATTAAACGAATTTTCAGTGCAGCTTTCGTTATTCATTTACAAATGAATTTCTGTTCTTTCGCTTCTTTCGTATAGTTTCAATCCAGTTTATCCGTTTCAAGGTAACTAAAGATCTCGAGCGAAGGATCATCCGTGAATCTAAAAGCCGGTTAGTGTCTTAAACCTAATTGAGCTCGACTCCGGTTGCGATGTACACACGTTGCGCAAATATAACTGCTTCTAAAACGACGCCTTGAAATGTTTCGTACTCGCTACATCTCGTGCCAGTGAAAATTACAATTTCATGCTTGATCTTTGCATATGCATTAACGCTTCAACCGAAAATGAAAGTTTCGAAAATTCTTTTCCGGGGAAGAAACGCCGGGAAAACGGACGGAAAAGCTTTCAATTTCAATTCGCTGGGACGCGGAGCACGGGAAACCAAAGTATATTTGATCTTTCATGTTCGGCACGTGCTTCCGGAATCCTCGCGAGCGATTTCGGTCCCTCTTTCAACAGAGTTGCATCTTCGGCTTCTTCGAGCGCGAGCTATACCCTACTTTCTCCGCGCGGGGAATTTTTCGAAATGTTTACAAGACTCCCCGCGTTCCCCTTCGGCGAATGAGCGAAGACATCGGCTCCGGGATTCCCTCTCTCTTTCTATTGTATCCTCTCCCGATTCACCTGGCAGCTGGCTCGTTGATGCCGAGTTCAGGAGCCTCTCACGGAGTCTATATAAGCCGAGGCTTCTCTCTAAGCTGAACATTTTTTAAGTGGAAACGCACGTGGAACTGATTCGGACACGTGCTTTGTGTGTCGAGTGTTATCAGGCGTGATGGTGCGTGAGACGTGATCGCTGTAGACTCGTTTTATCGTAGCAAACATTTTCGGGGTGCCGTGATTGAGTACTCGATCGTATCGATATTTTCGATCGAAATTGGCGCAGTGATTATTACACTCTTGAGTGCACAGTAACGAGGAGACGGCGTGGACCGTGCCATGGCCAAGTTCAAGGTACGTTCAGGCAGTGCTTATTTTATTTACAGAAAAATCTAATCGATCGTTGCACTGATGTTTGGAATTTAGTATCTTGGCTCGTGAAAAATGTATTTGCAGCCGGGTAATATCGAGAAACGAGCTTGGAAACTCGAAGTATTGAAGTTTTCGGGCTTAACATTTTTGGTTGTTCATATACGTATAAATGATATAAGATTATCTGTAATTTCACGAATCGTATTGTTAATAAAACGTTTTGCACGATCTGATAACAATGATTCACAACTCAATGAATTTTTAATGATAATCAGACAATTTGAATACGCGTAATTGAGGTAAATTTATTGCAATTACTCGGCATCATTTGCTGTTAAACAATTGCGATATTTATTAATTTCTTCGATGAAAAAATGTTTTTATCAGTAAATAAAAACGTTGACTGAACACATAATAATTTAGAATACTTCGAGGGAAATGAACACAAGGTCTCAACATAAAATATCAAAAGATATTATTTTGTTCTGTTTCGAGATGAAACCGCATCTTTTTTTATGCGCGATACTAAGTTCTATTCATACTAGTTTATTTATCATCCGTAATCGACGATTGAGTTATTGATATTTGCACAACTTTGATTGGAGATAGTACAAACATATCATCTTCCGAAATAAGACACCTACTTTTGGTGTTTTATATTTTAAACATTAGATTGATTAACCTTTGCAAAAAGTTTCATCACTCAATAGTCGGGATGTCACAGCTTCCAATAAATTTACCTGAATAATGTCAAGGATTATTAACAACGGTGAAAAAAATTAAAGGCTTTCGAAAATAGACAGTTTGGTGGTTTAATGTAATTTTATTAATATTTCACCACTCCGCATTAAAAATAAATAAATTCACTGATTTCATTAGAATTTAAGCGAAGCCTACATAGATTTTCGTATTGTTAAGGTGGATCGATACTTTAATGCAAGGGTGAATTAGAAAAAATATTTATAATGCAACGTCATTAATTACATTTAATATGCCAGTATAATTTATTTAACAACATCTTCTTCTTCACGAAAAAAATAAGCCACTGAAAAAATTGTGCAAAAATGCTCGTAACGAACAATTGAAAATTTTAA
>JABFQM010002212.1:0-16085 GCA_022816865.1 Zelostemma sp. ZL-2020 | reverse complement strand
TTCAATGCGATGCGAATAAGAAGGAGTTGAGTCGGTGAACCCGAGGTCGGCCACCCCTAACAAACGTAATTGGAGCAGGTGGTCGACTGACTTTGCGGTTTCCCCGTATACGTAACCAAGCCAAAGGTGTACTAGCCTTAATACGAATAGTAAGCGAGCCTAGTTGTCGATTCCATCCCTGTTCCAGCTGCTCTTACACGCGGCGACTTTCGCTTGCGATCGATTCATCTCCGCAAAAGAGAGACGCTGCAAACCCGGAGTCGTGTGGTGTCGCTGTCTCTCGTTCGTTGCACATTTTATGGCTTTTTTACGTTCACGAATCTCCATACAGTGGGAACGTTCAGGAGATAAATTTGCCGGAGAATGGTCCCTTTGGTCCTTCGAGCCGGATGCTCGGTAAAGTTTACATTTCAAATTGAGTAGGCAGTTTGTTATCCCGTAAGGAAATTAATGAATGAGGTGGCAAACTCGAAAATTATGAAGACTCGGAACTTGGCTGGCGACTCTTGACTATCGAGTATGAACTTGTCGGAATATACGACACGAACTTATGCGGCAGTTATCGCTACTTTACGCGCAAAATGGCACAAGTTCAATCGAGTTTAACGCTCCATTTCGGTCGTTCGACGTACTCCAAGATTAAACAAGCTCCGGATTAAGTTCGAAACTTTCGGAGAAATGTTTGAAAAACTGGAGATACGTGAAAATACACTTAAATAGTGTGTTCAACTTTTAGTACGCGAATTTCCCATTTCCCGGCCAATATTCCAAGTTTAATTGAATAATTTGTATGAAAGTCGATGTTTGCCTTTCGAGTTTTTACTTGATGTATTATCAGTGATGTAAAGTACAGATGTGCCCGTTTTTTCCGTTGAGTCGTACTCGACTTTGGGAGGCATTTCGATGTTCTACGAACTCTGCGATCCGTCCACTCTCTGGCACTATGGCATTCGACGAGAAACTTTCTTTAACGTGGTTATACCGTTGGATTCAATTAGCCCTGCCACTTTAGTTGCATCTGTCCTGCATGCGGATACCAATTGCATCCTTTTAGAAAATGCAGTAGAGTTTTTTCAGCCTCTTGCTACTGAATGACTTCTAATAAGACCTTCTTGATAACGAGATAACTTTCTCTCGGAGAAAAATTATTTGTTGTAAAAAAAATGGAACCATGAAATTCATTCTCTTCCTTTTTTTTCATAGAGTGGGCAGAGGAACTCTTTGTTTTTATAGATCAGAAAGATTTTGAAGACATTTCCAGTTTTTCATCAGCTTTGGCTATTTGTTTATTCATAATTTGGAAATCGGCAATGGAATATTGTAATAAATTATTGCCGATTATTTAAATCTACAAAAACGTTCTTTTTATCGATTTATGGTCTCCTTTTTTTCCTTTCTGCGCGAAACTATTGGGATTTGGATTTAATTTAGGTCCAATTCAGATGATTCGGTTCAATTTAGGCCTGGCCTTTTTTTTTTTGGCGTTTCTCAAATTTCTTGTAGCTTATTTTGCATTAGCTTCTGCGAGAGACAAGAATGGTCTCGATAATGTCGCGGCGAATGAGACGATAATTTGATTTCGCCTTGAGATATCGAAGCAAGAAGCTGATGAAGTTTAGAACAAGTTTGCGCCTTCTACTAACCCTGCCCGCTTCATCAACATTACATTAACCTTCTACTATCATTCTTCCTCATTTTGATTACATCATTATTAGTAGTTGATGGGATCTTCGTAATTGATGAGCTTTCTGTTTCCCATAATTTTTTCAAACGGAAAATCTGTAATTGTTTTACTGGAAATGTAAATTACTCAAGTAATTCATTGAATGTTACAATTTTTTCGTTTCTGTTTATTGTTACCGTAGTGAACAAAGAAGTAATATTCACGTTCCTTAATACTACAAAAACAGATTTGAAAAGTGTAGAGCGCAGATTATGACTTGTTTGAAAACAAACTTGAGCCTGTAAAAAACAAGGCAGAACTTTGCTGTATGAAAATCAGATGAAAATCTACAAAAGAAGTTTTCAGCGTATCAAAAGTTTTGATTGCTTTATGATTACGGATGAAAATTAATATCGAAGAAAATGGAATTTCGCAATGTTTTCCGATGCAGTAAATATACTATTGTTCGCAACTCGGAAGTTCTCAATACTTTTGTGCCAGCGTCATGCACATATCATTACAATTGCGCATGAAATAAGAGAATTTAATCTCATTTCATTCTTCACTGCCTTACAAAAGTTGCGAGAGCTCTGATGAGCCAAAACCCAATTTTGCGACAAAATCTGACAAATTATACGAAGCGAGAAAGGGCACGAAAAACATTTGTATTGAAGTACTAGAGTAGATTATTATTTATGTATTCGCCGCAAAAAATGGCAACCCGATGCAGGGTCCAGTTGAAGCTCAACTTTTTCCGCATGGAAGCTTGAAATGATAATTCTCCCTCGACGAACAAACTGGCGGATCTTCGCGGCGATGGTAATTCCTGCCAACTTCTCCATCTCGAGCCTGGACAGTTTATGCGCCAGAGGAATGGGACTGCATCTTAATTAAATGTTTCAACTACCGGGAAAGACTTGATGCCAGCGATAGGAGTGGCCGAAGGCCGCGCGAAGCGGACCCCATCCTCTCCAGAATCAACACGCTGGCAAATTAACTGCTGGCGCAAAGTTGTAACGAGTTCCATCTGCAGTCGTGCGTTGTCATTTATTCTCCGTCTTGTACTTTGCAAGTGCACTGATAAGTTGCCGCGCCTCGTTATTATGATTTCCATAGACGACGCTTGTTTCCACGTTTATCTCTCGACGGCATTCGTGTTACGAGGTGAAAAAACTGATCACGTAATGTCTATTTATCGATGATAGAAATGTTTCATGCGAGATAATTCGGTGCACTGAAGTTGTACTACCGTCTTTTTGCGCTTGCTCGACTTTCCAATTTTCCAGTCAGTTTTTCTCTGCTTCTCGTTGCTTGCATTTGTTTATTGCACGAACAAAATATTTTTGGAATGCATTATTTTCCTTTTCGATTATAAATGCTAATTTTGAATGAAACGCGAGAATTGAGAGTGACGCATAAACAATTTTAAAAAATTGCAGGCCAGTTTTCGAAGCTTTTCGTGATTTTAGTTTTCTAGAACGTCATCATCGTTATTACTTTCTTCCAAATACTGCAAACCAACCCAAAGTTTTCCTCGGACAAGCAGCCTACCCCGACGTAACTTTCGCAGCGCGTTTGAAGATTCGTTGCAGAAACTTGTTGGAAAAATGAAATGGTTTTCAACGAGACTCGGCGAACTTGGAACGTTTGCTCTTTCAGCCCTTTTTAGACAAAGGCTTGTTAATCATCTTCACGGAAATTGCATCGCTCATTAGTTGCTATTAGCTATCACGGCTTTTATCCAACAATGCTTTTCTAATTGCTTTTCAAGAATCACATCGAAACATATTTCCTGTAGTTAAGAAGAGAGTGGTACAATATCACAAGAAAATTCATGTCGAATGATTGTTTTCTCGAATTTTGATTACTTCGATATTCAGATTGAACCAACGAAAGATAGATTCCAACTGCAGAAAGGAATTCGATAAAATTCTTTATCTGTAAATCCCGGGTGTTGTTATTTTCCTTCGTAAAAGGTAAATAAACGTGCAGCATTTTGTACGGTCGATGACGAACATTCCGCCGAGCAATAACGTACAAAACGCGATCGGGTATCGCGTGCCGAACCGGGTGGATCGATAAAATCTGCGGAAAACATAACGTCGTCTGCTCTCGCGCGCGAAAGAATCGATTCCGTAGCGCGAGCCGAGGCGTGGTGAGTTTCGGCAGTAAAAACGTCGACGAGAATTAATTGATCGTAAAGCGAAACAATAATCGTTACACGAGCTTCTATTTTTCTTAGCCATCCTCGGAAGGCCACTTTCTCTCGTTTCGAGGCAGCAAGAAAAGCTCGCGCGAAAAAGGAATATTCGGAAGTTTCGTAATTATACAACGCTTCCTCTCTTTCGAGACGAGGAAAAAGGAAAACGAGAAAAAGAAGCTTTAACGGTAGTTCTGTGCTATGAATTTTTTATCGCTCTTCTCGCGCGAATCAATACGAGTCATTTCATTTGAAAAAGTGCGAATTTTATACCTCGATCTTTCCATTAGTTTTGAAGCATACGACGATGCTTTAATGAGAACAACGAGGCTGCAATGTCTATGAGAAAAATGATCGTATCTGAATGTAATCATTGGAGTGGCTCACTCAAAGTCTCTCAGAATGTGCTAGTTTGTAGAAAGAATCTTGTCTCTGGAGTATCTTCGATCTTTGGAAGAAGAGCTTGAGAAAGTTCTTCCATTTTTATGTTTTCTCGATAACGAAGATTATAACGCAACAATGTGTTACACGACCGAATACGTTTTCTATTATACTCGTCGTAAACTCTCGCAAAACGTTCATTGCTTTCTTCTCAACTATTTTCATCGTGTAATAAACTCGCGACAAAACTTGATAAAAAGTATTCGTAGAATGAAAAATTCATAAGGGGCGAGTTTGCCTCGATTTCGCTCTTTTGAAAATTGCAATGCTGCAAAAATCATCGTAAAGTTCTCGAAAATATTACAAAGCGAGTCGAAAATAGTCCAAGTGACCCGTGTAAACTGAATACAATTTTCATTAGGCGACTGAGAAAATGTTCCGGTGCAAAGTCCGGAGCTCAGATAACTTCGTTCTGGTTTCTGTGTACTCATTTACTTTGATATATGATATTCAGCTATCGATTTATCGGAATGCTACTTTATTGTAAACCCTTGCAAAGGCTTCCAGATTCAAGTGGTCCTTGATTGTATCGTTTCACAATGTAAACGCGGATTCAACCGAAAATTTGGAAAACGTTCTAAAATTTATTCTCGTAATGTGTCCCTTATTAAAAAGAAAATCAAGTTTATTTCCAATGCGGTAATTGAGCAATATTTGTATTTAATTAGTAGTCGATTCATTAATAAACGCATCGATGTATATTTAATATACCAATATTGCATGTACAAATTAAATTCCGTATTTCACCCAGCATTTGAAATGAAAAAAGTATTCCACTACGCATATAAGACACACGCAAATTTCTCCGATGAAAAATGTGTTTTCGTTCCAACGTCGATGAGAACGAAAATGTTGATTGTATGGAAAGTAACAATTGTTGCACGCAGTGAATGCGCGACGCGCTTTTCGATGTGTTATGACAAAGAAAATGTCGAAAGAATGAATGGGTGTCGACGAGGAAAGGGTTCCAACCCCCATTCTATTCGCAGTCTCTCTTCCTTTCTCCACCCTCGCCTTCCTTTCGCATAGCTACCCTTTGAAGGCCTCGATGTTGAATTTGCATTCCGAATTTTCCCCGGCGAGAAACAGTCGGCATTCCCTGTTTTTTTTTGGATCCGAAGTGCCGAGGTAATTTGCTCGATCGTAAAACTCAGCGCCCGGCGAAACGTCGCGAAGCAGTTTCGTCGTTATTAAACCGTTGTTCCCGAGACTTTTCAATTTACATTACGAGAATTCGGCCGTTTGAAAAGATTTGAATGTACGCTTGTTTAATGATTCGAACCGGATGCGCCTGGAATGAAAACGCGGAAAAAGAAATTAAGGAAATGTTGCGGCAAAATTCGCCTGCATGCGATGTGTGCGACAATACGGCGGAAGAGCGGCGTGTAATTAATAGTTTCCTCACGTGTACTTTTTGTTGCTTGCCGAGGCAACCGAACTCTAGTGTCGCCATCGACCCGCGACAAACTTCTTTTGGCAATTTACGTTTGCCAAGAGCACTGCTCCGTTACACCGATCGTTTCGAGCGACTTTGCGAGATACAATTTTCGAGCATTTTCTGCCATTGGCGGGTCGGAATTGCGAATGTTCGCAAATATTGAAGTTGGAGAAGTTGGAATTGACGCATCATTTAATTATCGTTGATAAATATGTTTTGAAAGTTATTTAACTGCACTATTTCGTCAGTTCCTTGTCATCCTGTGCTCCATAAAATTACAGCGCATCCAATGAAATTCGGAACTAAAAAATGCCAAGTCATTGGTGTTTAATAATTGAGCTTTTCAAGAAAAGTTCAGGTATAATTAACTTCCCTGAGTTACTACAAATGTCAACTCGATCAGCCAATTTTAATCTTAAAATAGTCGCTCGAAGAATGAAGATAAATCGGTGAATACTACAATGAGCAAATCAGATCGCGATATTTTATTACCAACAAAAAATTAATCCGTGTTTGTATTTTTTCCGAGTTTAAAAACTGGACATATTACGTGCACTCGAAAATGCATTCTTTCTGGAGTCGAATTTCACTCTAAGTAGTGTAGAGATTCATTTCTGGACAAAGTCAAAATTAAAGGGCGAGACCCACGTTTCGATACGGATTATGCCAGAGAAACTTCGCGCGATTCGGTAAGACCAACGACCGTTTACAGAAAAACATTCTTTTAGGCCCAATAAGAATGACCCTGCATACGCGAATCCAGATTATAATGCAGTTTCAATGTTTCGCGTCCCCAAGCTCTTTCGACGAGCTAAGGCTCCGCACATGCGCGGCACCATGAGATTCTGCGCGCGTCCCCCATTCCGGGTTGTGGGTTTTACAGTAGGTTAGTCGTGCCGGGAAGCTTCCAGGGTGCGGATGACCTTAGGTCACCCTTTCGCGTCCTCGCATGGCCGTGCCATGTCGCAAAAGTGCAGTGTCGCGATAATGGACCGAGCGATAAGGTCGCGAACTCGCGACGAGTGATAATCGTGCCGCGGTTCGAGAAACTGCGCTCTGGAATGCCGCCCCTGGGGGAAAAACGGGCCCTCCTCCTGGGCGTGCTTCTCCTCTGCCTCGCTCACTTCCCGAGACGCGTTTTTGCGAAAAATGAGGACTGTAAGTTCCACCGCGACACTTTGCTTCTTCTGTTTTCACTTTTCCGGAAAGAAACATTTACGTGGTTTTGTTTGTATGGAGATTTTTAGGTTGTAGTGTTTACTCGTTAATAATTTAAAGATTCGCAATTGATGTTTGAAGATACCGATGATCGGGAAACGATAACAAATGAGACTTCTCGTGATAATTGGATCTTGATTCTCGAGTTTCGCGCAAACATATTCAACGGCGCAAGAACCGGAAGTTCATTGTAGTAAAAGTTTCGAGCCTGTGGAAATGGTCTAATTGGGAGCGCTAATAGTTTTCCCATCGCGAAATTGTACATGGTTTCTGTATAATTAAGATAATAGAGCTTTGGCGGTTTGATTTAATTACTGAAATACAATATACTTTGTCTTGCCCCGACGGGATCAATCAACCGAAATATGACTACACCACGCTCGGTTGAATATACCGTTCCCAGTTACGCTTATCAGAAACACAAGTAATAACTGTTTTCACCTTTATCAGCCGACGTGCATGACAAGTCGCTTTATTATTCCATCCGTCACTATTTTTGCGAAATAATTGACCGGTCGAAATGCGTATCAAGGATCCGGTAACGACATTTAAAATTTGCATTTCTGTTTTCGGAAAAAACAAATACGGGAAATTCTTTATTTGCTCGTCAACGGAACGATACGAATCCTCTCGAGTTTGAGCACTTTCCAAAAAAACCTTCTGTTCCTCGTATTACGCGAATGAATGTAAAAAAAATGAAATGTAGATCCATTGACAGTGGCTTAGACAGAAGAAAAACCGTCTGTAAAATGACGAGCCGGCGAAGGAAGAGCCTCGAGTGTTGGTCTGGCTGGCCCTACATCAGCGGCGTCGTGCACCCTCCGCCGTTGCTTATACTGTGCGCTAACCACCAAAACCACCCCAAGTTTCTCTCCTACGTCGCTCTGTCCTTGCCTCTTTCTCTCTCTCTTCTCTTTCTCTCTTGTTCCCTTGCAGGACGACGAAGCCCCCGAGTTGGTCTCTCTTTTTCGCCGCCGATGTAAGCCCGCGGCGATCAATATTACTCTCTTCAAGTCTCTCTCGGACCGTCGTTACTCATCGTCTGCTCGCTAACAAGAGCCACCCTCGCGTGCGCAGTTATATCTATTGTCCTAATCAGCTTGTATGATTGAAAAAGGAATCGCACAAATGGGCTACTCGAGTGGCGGCAAATCGATCAGGTTTCAAGCGTTCGCCGTTTGCGCTCGTGACTACCCGGATGAGAAACAGTAGCACTGGATTATAAATGATTTTCATTGGGTGCGTTGCTCTCGATTCGTCGCGGATTCGCCGGATTTGCGAGCTTCCTTGCATGCTAAATAGAGACCGCGGTAATCGACAGGCAGGTGGCCATTTTTTGAATTGTGGAATAAGTTTTTAATCTTTTGCAAACTTTTGCTATTTGTTTGTTTCAAACGACGCGAATTTCCGAAAACCCGGACAAGAAATGTAGATTTTTTGAATATTTATTGCTGTTCGAAAAACAAAATAGTTTTGGGAAACGAAACAATTTTTCTTGGATTGCTCAATAAAAATAAATCGATTGAAAAAAATTATTCAATCTTCACAATCCTTTGAAAAATTCAATTTTCGTTCGGATTGTCGAAAATTGGGACACTCGCCTTATTTTTCAAGTAGCTCCGTCGTTTCGCAAGGGATTAAATAACGGATAAAAATAGAAGCTGCTGCGACGGTTCTTCTTTCAAGAGCGAAGAAACTTTTCGTACTACTGTGCAAACTTTCATCCCTCTGTGGACGCATATGGCCCTTTGTACGTGTACGAGCCGTAAAAAAACCCTGGATGCAGCAGACTGTAGTTAATCGCAAGGCTTGGACTCCCCGGACGAGCAGCCATTATCTCTTGCAAGGCACAAATCAATCTGCCGGCAATCGATCGGATAATTCGACTCAGGGTTTTCCAACTTTTGAAATGAGAAGCGAATATGGTTTCGAGCGGCGAATTTCGACGTCATAATAGAGCGGATTCCGATAAGAAGTTTGATCGGAAAAAACAGAAGCTTGAAATCTAATCATCGAGTCGATTAAATCCGTAAAAAAACGATGGATGATGGATTTGCACCCGAAGTCGACGTTTTGTAGTGAAACATTGATTGAATCACAGTTGAATTTGATCGAACGTTCGTTTTGTAAGATCGTCGAAACTTATTCTGTATTGCGCGTCTTTCGAGTGCACGTATCCCGCAAATTGCACGCTGTAATTACAAGTTATGCGCGCCATTTCCATTTGTTACGGGACATGTTTGCGTAATTTGTTGTTACGAATTAATGCCGTAACGAGTCTGGTTTCAATAACGCGAAACTTGGTGCGCCTGCGAAATTCCAAGCTTCGGGATCGATTTTTCAAAGATTACGACGACGAAGTTTTGGGCGAAACATGGTAACCTTCGCGACAATCGCGCGTAATCACGAAGCAGCGATAACGCTGGAAGATGCCGCGGGCGTGACGAGGGTGGAACTTGTTTCCTTTGAATGCACAAAACCCGATCAATAGTGCG
Source organism: Zelostemma sp. ZL-2020 (assembly GCA_022816865.1). Lineage (NCBI taxonomy): Eukaryota > Metazoa > Arthropoda > Insecta > Hymenoptera > Platygastridae > Zelostemma > Zelostemma sp. ZL-2020. Next base: position 6,630 of record JABFQM010002212.1, on the reverse strand, counting down.
TACAAAATGAGAAAAAAAGTTGAGAACGAATCGTGGCAGTAAATAAATGTCACTAGTTTTGGAACCAATGAGAAACATTGCAAAACTCGATGAAAATTGAGTGCACTTGGTTATTTTTCAAGGGCTGGAGGTACGTGATTTTCGGGAATTTTGTTCCCTAAATTAAACGTGATTTATTCAGCCTTAAATTGCGGAACAATCATTTTTCCGTTGGAATTGTTAATGTTTTCGAATGGGTTTGCAAACACAGAAAATGCTCTTGAGACATTGAACCTTCGATAAAATAAGAAAAGAAGGACTTTTCAAAAATCTTGAAAGTATGTGACCCCATAAATTTTGGAATATAACTCAGCGTAATTAAACGTGAAAAGCCAAACGATTTATCAAATTAGCTACAAAGAGGTCTTTAGATAAAGTCAGAAATTCTCTTTGAGCGTCAAAGCACAGAGACGATTGTCACATCCTTTTAATGAATTATGATCATAGGGAGCTATTATTCCCGCCAGCCATTATCATAAGAAGCTATTATAGTGAAAGAGTCTCGGCTGGCAGTGTGATAAGGGTCACAAATATAATTAAACATTCCGTTGGACCTGCATAAAAAACATTGTACGCGAACTTTGAAGTTGAAAAGAAAGCGTGATAAAAAACCGAAATCTCTGGTTACTGTCGTCGAATTTCCATGCCGCTTTGTACGGGGTTCAAAAGCGGCGACGAAAGTTCATTCAAAACCAGTGAATTCGTAGCAGAAGACGCGTACTTTGAATGACTTTGGCGTACACTTAAAAACGCTGCGCGTTCCTCGCGGTTGTGTACGCAGCGAGTCTCGCGAAATTACGTAACATGCTCGAAAAGCGTGTTTGTACTTCGGATGATTCAAATTGCATTCCTCCGCTCAAGGGAAATAATTTTTCTCTTCTTTTCGACTTTTACATTTCCCGAGGAATCCGCGTTTTATACCGAAAATAGCGCGACGTTGTTGCTTCTTCTACCGTTTTTTTTGGAAGATTTATCGTTAAAATTCGATTGCTAACACGAACGCAAAAACGTTCTATTGACATTTCGTTGGGCGTTATGAATTCGTCTAGCATTTTGTTTGTATTAGAGTCGCCGATATCGCGGTGGCGCGTTATATTTTCGCCTCCCGCGACATAGCTGAATGAATCAATCGATTACAGAGACCGTCCACCCCTTTTTTCGTTAGACACATTCTACGATATACCACATTAATCCCTTTTTAATAAGCACCTGTCGACGCTTTTCGTAGGCTCCCAATTTATTACGCCCCGCCTCGAATTTAAATTTAAATCGCTCGCTATTGCTGCGGTTTTTCGGAGGAATAACAATCGAAATCCGCAGGGGAGAGACACTTTTTATTTTTAGTCCGTGAAAACTTGACATAAATTCAGAAATCCGCGACTTTCGTTGATCGCGACCCAACTAATTTAATGTCCCGTTTTGTTTTGCAGTTCAGATGACCAACATTTGCAAGAACCACTTTCTGCGAGATCTTTACCGGAAGATAGAAGGCGCCGTCATAACCTCGCAAAACGAGCGAACCCTTGACTGCGCCATCACGTTTCAGACCCACAGCATCCTCCAGCGATTTATGCTCCGTTTCGATCGCCTCCAGCTCGATTGCAACGATCATCTTTACATCTACGATGGCGCGCACGCGGTTGGCAGTTACAAGGTAAACAGACATTCCAAAGTTACGTTCCATACAGCCGTTAAAAATTCGTCACCCCAGTAAAAAGTAGAAAGCCGGGCGATTTGGATGCCAATTGCGCGTTCGAGCTTTTACGAGCGCTTTTTTGCCTTCGAGTGGATGGCGAGAAGTATAAACGGAAAATGGTCACATAAGACCGTTACGCTGAATTTCAATGCGTTCAAGGCATTATAAATTCCGGGCGGGTCGCGGGACGGAATCGAGGGGTGGTTTCCCGGTCGTAACTTGCGCCATTAATCAAGATTCGTCGTCTCCTCGGCTTCTTTTTTTTTCTTCTCCGCCCGGAAGACCCTCGAGAATGTCGTCATCCGCGAAAACTTGCCGGGGTCACAGTAGCTCCGGCCTCGATTGGCGAACTTTCCCGCGTTTTTAAACCGGGGATGAATCACGGTAATTGGAAAATTCTTCGAAGTAATTTTGACGACGATTCGTTTTGATTTCGCGTGAAATTCACACCTCGCGGTGGCTTTCTTTTCCTGATTTTTAGATAATGTTTTACTGGTGTTCACATTTGGATTTTTAATTTTTTACAACGCGTACAATTTTGAGCGCTTTGCATATTTTTTTCGAGATACAACACTCCCCTAAAAATTTTTTGAAGAAGAATAAAAAATAATGATAAGTGAAAAAATATCGTACGTTTCGTCGAAAGGATCAATGTTCGTTTCCCTTACTTTTATTACCCAATGTACCGGAGTAGGAGCCATTTAGCATAATGGCGAGTTAACTCTAATCTTTTTTATGGGCCGCGTAATGGCTCGTTTCGTGTACTTTTCATCATCGCTCTTCGAGTACGGACCTCGCCCTTTCCCTTAACATGGTTTTACACCGCGGATGATTCGAATCCACCTCGCCCCGATTACTTTCCTGAATTTGTATTCCACTTTTTACTCCACGCCGAATAAATTAGCTGAATCTCGATGAAAAGTCGTCCCTCGTATCTTATAAATAGGAATATTGACGGGACGGAATAGGTATCTGGGCCACGAGAATCGATGAGATTCATTCGCGAGTAATAGTAACGAAAATAACCAGAGAAATTAACCCCCGAGTTTTCATACATTTGAAAAAAATCGCCACGTTCTTGGACGAAAAATAAATTCAGAAGGTTAATTTGAAATAAATCGATGGAGTTTAAAAGTGGAAGAAATGAGAATTCAGCCTCCGGGGCGTCGTCAGCTGTTTCTTTTCGAGCGAGGAGGGAAATGCTATAAATTTTCCGCGATAATCGCGCGAATGATGGAGCAATCGCGCGAAAAATGTTATTCGGAAACTATAACGGAACACGCTTTTTATTACAAATTGGAATTGCATAAACAATGGAAGTGGAATAAACTTTATGGTTTCTCCCGGATTTTTCCTCGGTATCGATTCGGCGTGCAATTGGGGACGAAAATGCTGAGGGCAGTTCTTCCGAGCACACGGCATTTGCCCGCGTCGTAACATGTGTTCCGCACGCCCTGTAATTCTGTTTGTCTTACAATACGAGAAATAAATTCCACCGATGTAATCCGTTGTGTGACAGCTGCTGAATAATTAAATTCGGATTGTTCCCAACTACTAAGTAGGAGCTTTCCGTCACTAATTGCATAACAAACAAGATAGACATTGATTACATAGATGGGAATGAAACGCGACTCCGGATTATTTATAAACTGTTATATAATTAATTACAATGTAACTTTGGAGCGCATAATTGCCATCCATCGAACAAAGGTTCTCGGGGCTTTTCACTAATTAACTTCGTTTATATAACCATTCACGAACAGTGTTAATTACTAGAATTGGAGTTCGAAAAATCAACGAAAATGGCGTTTATTTTTCATTACGTGACAATTAGAGCCCAGCTTTTTTCGTTATACAAGTTATTTCCGATTTTCGCCGGCCAAGCCGGCGTCCAGCTTTGTACGATTCCGCAGGATGCAACAAGTGTTATTTGCACCCTTTTAAAGCAAATTAACTGAAACCATCGTCTGCGCCGCGAGGGGGAGGGCACGGCACGTTCGCTCCCAACTTTCGGAACAAATTACATTTCAATATTCACCCGGCGCTACAATTGCGATCCTTTATTTGCTGGCTTTCCCGGTCCTACAGCGATGTATATATTTTTGTATTAACAAGGCCTGAAAACGAAGCAATTTGTTCCCGGGCACTTCTATTTCATTACCGTCCGTTTTAATTTCTGCGAAGAGAAATGAAACGGCGGGTTTTTTTTTTCACGAGAGAATTATCGAGACGTGCTAAAGGCGAAAAATGGCGGGCTGAAAAGTGGTCCGGACGCACACAAAGCCTCCTTCGTTTCCGCCTCGTATTGATTCCGGAGTCAATAGTAAAATACCGCGGAACGAGGCAATATTCAACGCACGTCTTTACGTGCATGTCTATCCCACGACACTCGTACACCCCCAGATTCTTTGGTAGAAGGCCTGGTATTTACAAGGGAATGCAATTCCGTTTCAGGCGGACCTCACTTGCAGGAACACCGTACAAAGTGTGGGTGCGATCTACACCCGGACAAACTTTGTGACGTTGAAATACGTTACGGATGCCTGGGGGACGGACACGAATGGCTTCCGTCTCGTCATCACCGCCGTCAAGGATCCAAGTGAGTATTTTCACGTGATATTCGACTTCGGAATCGCACTGCTCGCGATTCTCCCGGAATTCCCTTCGAATCTATAACCCCTTCGACCGGAAATTGGGTCCCCGCTTTTCCGATGTCCATTTTTAGCTCGGGTATGAATTTATGCGCTTATCGTTTTTTATACGGAGCTTAAAATTCATGATTCGGACAGACATAGTTCATAATTTTCTTCGGTTCGTCATTCGAAGAATCGGGAGCGAAATGCGGATTTTTTCTGTTTTCCATCGAAGAATCGGAAAACGCAAGGACAAAGAAACCAGAGTAAAGCATGAGATAAGCATCTGACTTTTACGACTTTTTCGACGGTGAATTTACCCACGTCGATCCATTTTTAGGAATGAAAAAATGAAAATACAATCTCCCGCTAAACGAATTCACGTGGCTTCGGATTACTCTCGGTGAGATTGATGGGCGCAGACTGCGACGTTCAATTAATCACAACGGATGATTAGTGCTTTGAAAAAAAATTGCTAGTAAAAAAACACGACATAATTATAGCCCCGCGCGCCGAAACTCGACGCCGGATTCGAGTCGCGGACTTTCTGATCGATAATGCCTACAACTTTATACATAAAGCGCTTAGCACGCCGCGAGAAACTTTGGGTAACGTACAATCTACAAAGTTGCTTACCTGAGACTAACGCGATTTGTTGGGCGATTCGTAAAACTGTTTAGGCTTCGATTACAGTTGAACTTTTACAACTTTGTAGAAGTATTGTTTTTTACAGCGCTTCTCCTCCAAAGATCAGTTATATTGCACGACATTTATTTGTTTTATCCCGTTACTTCGTTTATTGTTTTGCTCAGCTTGTAAACAATGTTACTTGAATACAAAAAATGTTATTTAAATTATTCGAATCTTGGGATGGCTAAAACTGCGAACTCGCACGAAATCAAATCGAAAATATTGAAAAAGGAGACTGCTTACCTGCAAAAAAGTTCGGACTTGCGGTTTAGGTTTCGTTTTATAAAATTTTTTAGAAGCGAAGGTGTTGACTGTCGAAGATTAGGGGATGAAAAAGTGACGGGGTCCATCTAGATACGGAAGATAGTTTTTGATTTACGTGTTGGGTCCTCGTGTTACGAGCTTAGCGACTATAAATCTCACTTCGAAGCATGGAATAGCGCGGAGATGAAATTTGGCAATTTATGGACTGGGTCAATTTGGCCTTAGGGGTCCCCATTTGTTATTGTAATTGCGCATGTGCCGTTATCTACCTGCCATCAATTCGCTATCTTATCAAGACCCGAATTAAACGAAACTTTGCAAAGTTTATTCGAAATCCATCCCGGGTGAACTTCGAGAGCTTTTTTTCCCTGCTGAAATGACAGGTGCGTCTTAAATAATTGCATCGCAATTATTCCCGTAGCACGATTGACGATCGGAAGCTTTGTCTTTCCACATTTTCTCAGAGTAAAATTGATTTCCTGCGCCGGCTCGTTCCCGATGGCGAAATAACTTAATGGACTTGCTCGACGCACGCACACTGACGTACTCTCGCTCCCCCGTTCGAGAATTACGATTCTCGCGAGTTTTCTCGAGGGAAAAGCTCTCTGTTTGTCGGGAAATCCCGTGCATAACGTCTCGTCGAGATAAATTGGCCGAAATGAAACTGATTTCATTCCTGACGCCGAGTTCAAATTTGTTTGAGAAAAAAGACTTTTTTTTACTTGACAAGAATTTATTTGATCATTTGACAGAATTGAAGTAGAAGAATTGGTTTATTGAAGCATTCAATGGATGCAAATGTCATAATTTAATCAGTATCGAAACTCTTGCTTGATTACACTTGATTACGAGGACATTTCCAGTGGAACAAATTTCTATGAAACAAAGCAATCGACGACATCGATTTTTCGTAACGAGACAAAAAAAACGGTTGAGCTTTGTAACCAAATTCGCAACTTTCATCGACAAAAGAATTTCATTAACGCTTTTTCGATGTAAAATAGATCGAACTGCAATAATGTCAATCATAAACGGAACGCGATAAAAAAACTTCCAACCCAAAGCTTTATCCCTCATCAATAGTTTTAAATCCGTGAAATTTTCGAAAAGTTGGAAGCCTTAGTGTCATTTTTTAATCTTCGCGCGAGAGCAATTTCCGTGAAATTGCTTCGTTACGCTCGGAAAAACGTCTATTGATTGATGAAATTCCCGTCGCCGAAAATACGGAAATCTCGAGAAAATAATCTTCCGCAAACGAATCGAAGAAATGGCAAATAATTGGCTCAGTTTCTCATTGCTGCTCGTGTT
>JABFQM010002211.1:0-16088 GCA_022816865.1 Zelostemma sp. ZL-2020 | reverse complement strand
TTTGAGTCTTTGTTCCTGCTCTTACGGACTCTGTTGACGCCAAACGGCCAGAATGACGTCACCAGAGTCCGTAAAAGAGCGGGAATATGACTCGAAACGGAACAAAGAAATTAGGCAAGGGATCGACTTTCAAAATAAGTAAATTACCTCAAATTACAAAAAACAGCGAAAAATTGCAACTATAAATACGAAAAATCTATAACAATTATAGAAAATCCAAGAATTTTGATTTTTTTAAATTCATTCAATTCCCACCATTTTTCACTTTTTCGAATTAAAACCTTGGCAAAAAATCTGATCGTGCCATAAGATTTTCCGAAATTCAACAAAATCAATTAAAAACACCATAAAAACCTCAAAATTACGCAAAAAATATTCATTTCCAATGATGAGAAATAAACCAGAAACTAATTATTCAAAATTAGTCGACAAAAATTAGTCGACCTAACACAAAGCAAAGCTGTTAAGATAACGAATTTTCTTTCATGGTAAACAAGTTCGATTTTTCGAAGAATTTGAGCGGGCATTTCGGGAGAATGAGAATAAAGGAAATAATTTAGTTCAATGACTCAACGGTGAAGCCGAAAACCAAATACAAAGACCTAAGAAAGATAACGCTATCAACTCGATTTTCTTTTCGAAATAAATACATACGTTCGATGTTTCGGAGAATTCCAGCAGTAATTGCAGAGGAATTAAAAGAAAGGAAATGAAATCAAATAATTTTAAATATGAAATAGGATTTCTCGTACATTAAACATTTCACTAATAAGCTGAAATTAAAAAAGAACAAACTATAATCTTTTTATACAACAACATTTACGTTTTGTATTTTAGAAACTGAATTTTGTCCTTGTCTGGTTGCAAAATTTCTGCCGTTGAAAAAAGAAACACAAAGAAGTTTTCAAATGAAGACAATAAAACGTATTAGTGATTCTAAAAACACGCGCAGTCACACATGGTCGCTGAAAGTTTGGCTCGGTTCAAGTTCAAGATGAACAAACATGTGGTAGAACATGAAAGAGAACGAAGTAACCCGAGTCAAAATGTATATTCTACTTAGGTCCTCCTTGTTCAGAAAGTGGAAATATCTGCCATTTGTAGGGGCAAAGTAGGGTCTAGTATACCCTACTTTGCCCCTACAAATGGCAGATATTTCCACTTTCTGAACAAGGAGGACCTAAGTAGAATATACATTTTGGCTCGGGAAGACTTTAGTCTTTCTAAGAAGATCAAAATAAAAATACTGCAACAATGTAGGCGTTAGTTAGATTACGAATGAATTTGAAAAACATTGTGGGGCATATATTACATAAGATATAAATGCCGGAAATGGCATATTTAATAGAGCATTACAGGAACATGAATAAAATAATTAATAATCTTTTTTCGTTTTCTATATTAGAAAGACTTTTATTCAATCTATAAATTCATCGTGCGTATTTTGATTTGCATGTACACATCGTTAATTCAGCGCTTATGATTCGACCAATTGAAGAAATTAATACAAAAGAGTGGAAATCGGAGTAACAAAAAACCGAGAAAGAAAGCTTCACGAATTTCATTCTTAATTCACGTCTGATGACTTATTTATTCAAATGTGAACATTTCCGGCCAGGTGAATGTGCCACTGGAATTCTGATGGCAATGTTTTGAAATGTCATCTAATGGAACCGCTGTTATGAAGTGATTTTTTATGAACATAATTCCGTATATGGGGGTGGCTACGTTGACTGAAAGAATATAAAGTGTGTTGGTCTCTTGAGAAATTGTCACATCTTTGTCATTTATTGGTTCCACTCTGTCTTCATAATTCAGTACCGTGTCTAAAAATATAGAGTTTACAAAAATTAAAAATTTCTAGCAAACGGTTTTAGGAATACTTGTCAATGACTTACGGAAAGACTTAGGGTTCAGAGAAAGATGCGTGTTCCAGCAGACAAGGCTTTGCCTATTAGACCGCATGAAGTATGCAATGTCAGTATTAGTATCTAAAACTGATATAATACTTTGTGTTAAAGGGCCTCTGCTGCCAACCTTTAAGAAGGTATGGTTATTATTCATCGTAGCCATAGTTTCGTCTTGTAATATTCGATTCGAAACAGCAAACTCTGTAGTGCTTGACAACGCATGAAAATACAAGGTCTTCGAGCCATCGTCTTTCGCTTTCGACAGAAACCCCGAGGAAATACCACTAAAGATTTTATATCGCAATCCAAGCAAATAATAGATGTCTGAAAATATTTAGCATTGCAAATTAATTCCATTATCGATCAAGTCGAGAGTAAATCAGAAAAATTAAATTACCATCTCGACTGTCAGGTTTGAATGAATCGTGGTCTACTCTCCAAGACTTATTTTCGGCCCAACTGTAAACGACTAATCCGTAACTGAAAGTATCGAGTATGTAAACGAACGTTTTATCACATGATTTCTCGTCCTCGTCGATCACTATATTTGAGAATGAAGAATTATGTTTCACATCGGAGTCTTTCAGCGCGTATGTGCGAATGATCTGGAAAAATGCAACTTTTAAAACGGAAATCTTACGATTTCAATCATTCTTACTTTGTCTGTTTCTAAGTTAATCACGATTAGACGAGGAGGGATGGCTTTTTGTGTTTTAGATTCTTTTACTCCATTATCTAGACCCCAAAGACGATTGCACGAGTCTACCTTTGGTTTTATGATATTTGCAATTGTATTATCCGAGGGATTACTTATATCATTAGATTCCAGGCTAGGGTAAGGAATCAAATTTGGCGATTCCGAAGCTGAAATGATAAATTCGATTCCGTTTTCGATTAGGAAGCTTCTTATTGGATTGAAAATGTATCGTGATGTTGATTGGCTCACAATTTATATCTTCGAGAGAAATATAATGCAAGTTTGAAACTACCCCGTTACGTCTGTCAACGGTGATGAATAATTTATTTTTCCAAACCGCCAAACCAGAGGGGGCATTGTTTATTGGTATGTAATCTCCATTCTCATATGGCGTGGTGCTATTTGGATATTCAAAATTCAGTGTTTCCCAGGAGAAAATTGTTTTAACATCTTTGCAATTGGCGATTCCCAGAATTGCGAGAAATGTTATGAGCCAAACTTTCATGATTCCAATATCTGAAAATGGAATAAATGTTGAAACCTTTGAATTTGTGTTTGAGAATTTAATTGACGATCGATATATTTATTGGGAACGCAATAAAGTAAACGATAACTGACTCGTTACGTGCCGAGTTCAACTTTTCGGGTCAATGAATAAACGAGGGCAATTATTAATACACAATTTTGTAGGGTATAGCTAATTTTAGAAAATAATTGAAAACGATCATTTTGGCGTATATAGAAAACTAAATATCCGAAAAAATTCTTTGTAATTTAAAATTAGGTCATTCCATTTTTTCAACGAACAAAATTATGAGTTTTCCGACGAAAAAATAAAACTCAGTATATAGTTTTGTGTCAAAACGTTTTATCACTGAGTCATAATTTCGAAAAAATGATGACGATGAAAAACGTTCGTTTTCAACGAATGTATCTTTTGTTATCGATGGTGACCGACTGAATTTTGATCGTGGTACTTGAAACATTCTTCATTTTTGAAAATATGGTAGAAAATAATTGTTTTCGTTGACGTTCAAAACAGAAAAAAGTTTGAACACCTTCGAGGATTTTTCTTTACTGCAATCTCTATGAAAATTATAGTAAAGCGAGCACTTCAATATTATCAGTTTCTCATTTTACGAATTTAGGTTCTATGAAATTTAAATCTTAACAAATCATTTCGAAAAATCTAAGCTTTATAAAATGATATAGAAAAGAAACAAAACTTACCGTCTGAAGAAAATTGCGTAACGTTGAAAAAGCGATTTCTTCTATCAAAATGTGGGCTGTTAGTCGGTAGATAGACGACTGAAAAAAAATTACTAATGGAATCGTTACGATACACGATTATTTGATCGATTTTCAAAACTCTCGATATGACGATTCCGAATGAATCAATGGAATGATTTTTGACACTGTGACGCTGCTAATATAAGAAGCTTGTTTCGGGTGCCAAAATACAAGGGACGCGAAAATAGTGCGAATCAAGCCTAACTAATTCAGAATTCTTTGATATTTGGGCACAGCGATGACAAAAATTGTGATCGTTATTTGCGGTGCATTTTTTTGTCACTGTGGGTTTTTGAAGTCTCTTACCCAAGAAAAGTACTGGTAGTATTGGAATCTAGTACTTTAGTATTCCATTTGATTGGTTCTCTGTTCAGAGAAATTTTCCGCGAATTTCCGCGCTGGAAATCGAATATTGTGGTTACAATATCGACTGGGTTTTTATCTAGAACGGTACAGAAATCACTACGACTGAAAAATTTTTAAGAAAACGGATCTATCTGGGAAACATTTGGAAACGACTTTTTTAACGTTCACCAAATTATTGTTGAAAAAACCGAATGATCAAAACCAACTTATTGTAATTGAAAGTAAGGTTGGTTTAATTTTTTAATTAACAAAATTGTGAATTCACCTAAATAATTGATTGAGGCACTCTTATTGCAAATAAATTTATTTTCTTCCTTGTTTGGATCAAAAATTATCTAGGTCAAGTCTTTTTTCAGTTATCTCCTCGCGAAGACTTTTTTTTTAAAAATAACAAAATTAAATGGAGCATTTTAATTGAATCGATTTGTAGGAGAAAATTTGTGGTAATTCTTTGCAATCGGTGGATGCCAGAGCTGCAAGAACTGAAATTTATTATGTACGGAGGTTACATGCTTCTAATATCTGAAAATTTGATACATTTTAACATCTCTGGATTTGTGTAAATTTAAAAAATTGTGAATTCCATAAAAAAATTGAAATCGAAGTCTACATACTGTAAAAATAGATTTATTTACACCATAATTATTTGTGTCAAGTCTACTTCCAGTGGTCTCGTATTGAAAGATTTTTTGCAACGAAATAGAATTATATTGAGTAGAATTGAATCGATTTGTTTACTCGATTGTTCGGGTATTGAATCAATGTGTGTCATGTCTTCATTTTCTAAGCTTTATTCAAAAACTCGGACTCGGAAGAAAAAAGTGTTTATGATTTTCCGTTGATTGCCTTTCATTAACGAGGAATACGTACATCGAAGTCGTGGATAGATATCGCTCGGGTTTTCGTTCAGAAATGTCTAGAAATTACCACAACAATTCTATTCTGGCGAGGATTATTATAATGCTTCGTAGACGGAAATTTACTGAAAATTATGTAATTATGGTTGAGATCGAAGCGTTGATTTTATTTCTATCACAATCTTCCGAAATACATTTTTAGGAATCGGCTATTAAAAAATGATTTTTAAGATGTAAGTATAAACATACTGGATTTGAATTGACGAATTTTTTTATTTTACCAATTTAGAGATATTAGTCCTTTCTCATTCATATCATGAAAGCTAAAATTCCGGTCGCTTGTCATCCGATTAAGCGCATTCAATAACAGTTGAAAATGAAGTGTGGATTGCATTCTAATGACAATCCTCCGAAATACTTTGTAACGAAATAGTTGATATAAAAAAATTGTCCCCGTGAAAAGTGTTACTCATAAGGTAGGCATCATTGGTCGAAAGAATATACAGTGTATCGGTCTTGGAAGAAATCGCTAGGTCAATGTCGTGTATCGCTTCTGATCTCCTTCCGTATTTTAGTGCTGTAACTGTAAATAAGAAGGTCATTAAAGCGGATCAATTTCGCGCCGAAAAAATTGTTAGAAAATGCTGTTAGGAATTATCATGAAAAACTTACCGAATGATTCAAAGTCCAACTCAAAATTCGCGTTCCAGCAGGCGATGCGCTGTTTGATAGTTTGCGTGAAGTATGCGATGCCAGTTTTGGTATCAAAAACCGACGTTGTACCTTGTGTATAATTGCCCTTGTTGCCAATCGTGTAAAAAAAATGGTTATCTTTGAACGTTGCGGAGGATTCGTGGTGCAAAACTTGAGTAGAAACACCATACTCTGTCAGACTTGACATCGGATGGAAATACAATCTCTTGAAATCATATTCGACATTTTCCCGTAGGAACGCTCCGGCAATACCCGCGTTAAATATATAATCCTTGCCAAGAATCTGATAAACATCTGGAAATATTGTTCATTATGAACTGACCACTGATTCATTTGCTAAGTATTCCGAAAAATCGATCACCGTATTCTGGGTCATAGTTGAAGAACTTGTGTTCTACTCTCCAAGACTTATTTTTGGCATAACTGTAAACGAGTAATCCATGACCAAAAGTATCAAGCATGTAAGCAAACGAGTTGTCACAAGACGTTTCGTCCATCTCAATCACTAAACTTGTGAACACAGAGTCGGAATTCACATCGGAGGCCTTCAGCGCGTACACGCGAATGATCTGGAAGAATGCAACTTTTCAAACAGAAATCTTACGATTTTGATAATTCTTACTTCATCTGTTCTTAAGTCAATTACGACTAGACGAGGGGGTATAGTTTTTGGTACATCGAACGTCACTTTTACTCCGTTATCTAAACCCCAAAGACGAGCGCACGTGTCTATTCTTGGTTTTATAATATTTGCAGTTGTATTTTCCGAGGGATTACGAATATCGTTAGATTCCAGGCTGGGATAAGGGATTAATTTCGGCGATTTCGTATCTGTAGTGATAAATTATATTATGATTTTGATTAAAAAGTTTCTAATTCGATGAAAAATGTATCATCATGTTGATTGACTTACCATGCTTTTCATTTTCGATAAAAATATAATTCAGGTTAGACGCAACGCCGCCGTTCCGCCTGCCCACTGTTAGAAATATTTTATTCCCCCAAATCGCAAAACCGTCAAGAACATTGTCTTCTTCAATGAAATATCTATGGTAAATATAAGTTTTTCGCGTGGTTTCATTTGGAAATTCGAAATCCAGTTTTTCCCAGCTGAAAAGTATTCGAGGTTCTTTGCAATGGGCAATTGTCATAATTGCAAAAAATGTAATGAACCGAACTTTCATTTTTAGCGTTATTTACTTTGCATATGTCTGAAAATCAGAACGTTAAAACCGTTAGTTTGCGTTCAATAATTCGCGGATACTCTGTGCATTGATGGTTTACGTACTAACTGAACAATAAACGAAGTAATACAATAACGAAAAAAAACTAACCGTTTAGAAAGAAATGAAAAACGTAGTGATTTTTCGTATGAAATTGTCGGGTATTGGAAGCAAGATTCTACAATGTCGTTGCGAAATTTTTCGCAGAAATTATTCTGAAGCCAATTGTTTTCATCGCGCTCATTGTTTTCTAATACATGGCGATTCTTCCCGAGCAATATTTGATTCCATGATGTTACTCAAAAGTCGAGAAGGCATGAGAAAATGAACAATATTGCTATTGCTACCACGAATATATCAGATGATTCATTATATATTTATCATATTTATATATTATATTATATATATATTCATTTTGAAAAAACTATGCTTGATAAAATGATATAGAAAAAAAACGAAACTTACTGTCTGAAAAAAATTGCGTAACGTTGAACAAGCGATTTCTTCGACGAAAATGTAGGCCGTTAGTCGGTAGATAGACGAATGAAAAAAAATTACGAATGCTGTCGTTTCTATACGATCATTTAATCGCTTTTCGAAACTCTCGATATGACGATTCCGGATAAATCAAAAGAATGATTTTTGACACAGAAACGCTGCTTATATAACCGCAGAGCTATAACTGGAGACGGGGGTAGGATTTGGCCGCTTGTTTCGGGTACCAAAATACAAAGGACTCGAAAATGCGAACCAAGCTTAACTAGCTCAGAATTCTTTGATATAAGGACACTGCGATGACAAAAATTGTGATCGTTGTTTGCGGTGTATTTTTTTTCGTCCCTGTGGGTTTTTGAAGTCTCTTACCCAAGAAAAGTATTGGTAGTATTGGAATCTAGTACTTTAGTATTCCGTTTGTTTGGTTCTCTGTTCAAAGAAATTTACCGCGAATTTCCGCGCTGGAACTCGAATAATGTGATTACAATTTTGATTGGGTTTTTGTTTAGAACGATACGGAAAGCGCTACGACCGAAAAATTTTTGAGAAAATCGGTCTTTTTGGGAAACATTTGCAAGCGACTTTTTTAACGTTCACCGAATTATTTTTGAAAAAACCAAATGATTAAAACTAATTTATTGTAATTGAAAGGGAGGTCGGTTTAATTTTTTAATTAACAAAATTGTAAATTCACCAGAACTGCGAGAACTGTTATGTATGAAAGTTCCATGCTTCTAATATCTGAAAATTTGATACATGTTAACGACTCTGGATTTGTGTGAATTGAAAAAATTGTGAATTCCATAAAAAAAATTAATATCGAAGTCTACTGTAAAAATAGATTTGTTCACTTCATAGTTTAGATAATTATTTGTGTCAAGTCTACTTCCTGTAGTCTTCTGTTGACGAATTCTTTGAAACGAAATAAATATAAATTGAGTAGTATTGAATCGATTTGTTTACTCGATTGTTCGGGTAATAAGTAAATGTGTGTCATGTAACTTCATTCTCTAATCTTTTTTCGAAGACTCGTACTCATAAGAAAAAAACGTCCATCAAAATCGTGGATAGATATCGCTCGGGTTTTCGTTCAGAAACGTCCAGAAATTACCGCAAAAATTATGTTCTGGCAAGGATAACTATGATGATTCGTAGACAAAAATCTGAGCAATTTTTCGAGAAATTTTTAATTCTATTCTTTGCACATTTATATTCTTAATTCGGCAACCATACACATATTGCAATAAATTTGACATATTTTTTCACTCGATTAATTGGAGCAATGAATATTTAATAAAAGTCAAGATAAAAAGGAAGCGTTAATTTTAATTTGATCAGAATCTTTCGAGATACTATTCAAGGAAACAGCCGATGAAAAAAAAGTAAATATGTGAATTATAAACATACTGGATTCAAATTGACGAATTTTTTTAGTGACAAATTTGAAGTTTTTATTCACATCAAAAAAGCTGAAATTCCAGCCGTTTGTAATCCGCTTTAGCCCATTCCATAACAGTTAAAAAAAAATTCTTGATTGCACGCTTAACAATCCTTCGAAATACTTGCTAATGAAACAGCTGAT
Organism: Zelostemma sp. ZL-2020; assembly: GCA_022816865.1. Taxonomy (NCBI): domain Eukaryota; kingdom Metazoa; phylum Arthropoda; class Insecta; order Hymenoptera; family Platygastridae; genus Zelostemma; species Zelostemma sp. ZL-2020. Next base: position 6,954 of record JABFQM010002211.1, on the reverse strand, counting down.
ATAAAATGATTTTCCGGGAAGTCAGTTCCAAATGGGAGGTGACCATCGTTGTTTGAAAGAATGTACAGTTTATTGGTCTCGAAAGAAATCGCCAGGTCTTTGTCTTTTATCAGTTCTGGTCTGTTTTCGTAATCAATTACTGAATCTGTTAACAAATAGCTCGTGAAGACAGAACAATTTTTCGATCAAAAAAATATGGAAACATGCGTATAGCAAGTTTCATTAATAACTCACGGAATGACTTGGAGTTCAAAGTACGATTCGCGTTCCAGCAGGCGACGCTTTGTTTAATAGATTGCGTAAAATATGCGATGTTAGTTTTGGGATCTAAAACCGCTGTTAGACCTTGTGTCGTGTTGCCCTTGCGGCCGACCTTGGAAAAGTTCGGGTTATCTTTGATTGTAGCGAGAGCTTCGTTCTGCAAAATTTGATTAGAAACACCGAACTCTGTCACGCCTGACATCGGATGGAAATACAAGGTTTTTGAACCATCTTCTTTCGCTTTCGACAGGACCGCTCCGACAATACCCGCGTTTAATTGATAATCCACACCAAGCATTTGATAATTATCTAAAAATATTTTGCATTGAAAATTGACCACTTATACATTTGTTAGGTATTTCGAAAAATTAATCACCGTAATCTGGGTCAAAGCTGAAGAACTCGTGTTCTACTCTCCAAGACTTATTTTTGGCATAACTGTAAACGACCAATCCGTAATCGAAAGTATCCAGTATGTAAACAAACGTATTTTTACAAGGTGTTTTGTCCTCGTCGATTACTAAACTTGTGAACAGAGACTTGGGTTTCACATCAGAGTCTTTCAACGCGTACGTGCGAATGATCTGAAAAAGGCAACTTTCAAAACGGAAATCCTGTGATTTTGACAATTCTTACTTTGTCTGTTTCTAAGTCAATTATGACCAGACGAGGAGGTATGGCTTTTTGTGTCTCAGATGCTGTTACTCCATTATCTAGACCCCAAAGACGATTGCACGCGTCTACCCTTGGTTTTATAATATTTGCAATTGTGTTTGTCGAGGGATCATGAATATCGTTAGATTCTAGGCTGGGATAAGGGATCAATTTTGGTGATTTCGTAACTGAAATAATAAATTTGATTTCGTTTTCGATTAGGAAGCCTCTTATCCGATAAAAAATTGATCATAATGTTGATTAAATTACTATTCATATCTTTGAGGAGAATATAATTCAAGTTAGAAGGAACGCCGTCCAACCACCTGCCTACTGTGATAAATATTTTACCTTTCCACAGCGCAAAACCGTCTAGAATATTGTTATTTTGAATGTAATATCCATTGTCAATGTAAGCTCTTCGCGTGGTTTCATCTGGAAATTCGAAATCCAGTTTTTCCCAGATGAAAAGTTGTTGAGGTTCTTCGCAATTGGCAATGGCCGTTATTGCGAAAAATGTAATGTACCAAACTTTCATTCTTTGCGCAATTCTATTTGCATATGTCTGAAAATTAGAACGTTGAAACTGTTGAATTTCGGTTTTACAATTCACGAATACTGAATGTATTTATGTTCTACGTACAAACTATATAATAAATTAAAGAAAACTCACTGTGCACAAAAAAGAAAAGAACGTGGAGATTTTTTTAGCAGAGTGATTCTTTTGTTTGAAAATGTTGCTTATTCGAAGCCGCGTTTCGCAATGGCCTGGCAAAATTTTCTGCGTCAATTATTCTGACAGCTATTGTTCGTATCGTGCTCATTGTTTTTAAATACATGACTATTCTTCTCGAGCAATATTTTATTCCATTTTATTACCACGCTCGTATATGCGAGATGATTTATTACACGCGTTTACGTGATTCTGCATCATTTTTCTTGATTTGCATCGAATAGCACATGCCTATTGTTACTCATCGAGTCAAAAGCATCTTACGAATTCACAAGTTTCCAAAATGTTTTTAGCAAAATGATTATTGAAACCCTAAATCAGGTACGGATTTTGTAGACTCGGGTTTACATTTTGCATTATATAAACTGATTGTTGTCCTCGTCTGGTACCAAAATTTCTATCGTTAAAAAAGGAAACTTGAAGATGTTCGTTAATTAAGGACAATGTAAAGCAGTAGTAATTTGGAAAATATCAGTCAACGTGGACGATGCAACTTTTCCTCGGTTCAAGATAAAAAAGTGTCAAGTAGAAATTGAAAGTGAACGAAGTGAGACTCTTTCCGTCCCACGGCACAAGTCATAAACTTGAAACCTTGTTGGTGAAAAAATACTTTTTTTATTCGTACAACCGAAAGTGCCCTAGTCACGGTGATTCTAATGAAAAATTTATGTTAAAGAGAAATTGTCCGCAAATTTCCACACTGGTCATTTCAGAAATATCTGGAAATTAACGGAACAATTTTGTTCTGGGGAAGATGACTGTGATAATTTGTAGACGAAATAATGAGCAATTTTTCGAGAAATAACGCATTTTATTCGTTTGACGTTTACATTTTCAATTCAGCAATCATACATTTATTGAATTAAATTTAACAAATTTTTCAACGATATCTATTGGGCGCAGACTGCGAACAAGTAGATTACAAGTTTATGATTTCTTCCTTTTTCCACATACAATATAAAATAAAAATTGCGGAAGTCTCTGTCGATTCAAATTAAACTGAGCTAATTTGATAAAACTACAGTTTGAAATGTAGCGTTGGCTAGGATAAGGAATCAAATCTTGCAATCAAGTTTAGATAGCTATTTGTGTTAAGTCTACTATCGGTAGTCTCCTGTTGAAGAATTCTTTAAAACGAAATAAATTGTGTAGTTGAAATCGATTTGTTTACTTGATTATTCAAGTAATAAATAAATGTGTGTCATGTCTTAATTTTCTAATCCTTATTCGGAGACTCGTACTCGAAAGAAAAAAGGGTTTATGATTTTTAGTTGATTGCCTTTCATTAACGAGAAACATGTACATCAAAATCGTGAATAGATATCGCTCGGGTTTTCGTGCAGAAATGTCTAAAAATTACCACAAGAATTCTGTTCTGGCGAGGATAACTATGATGCTTCGTAGACGGAAATTTACCAGAAATTATGTAATTATGGTTGAGAATAAAGCGTTGATTTTATTTCCATCACAATCTTCCGAATTACTTTTTGAGGAATCAGCCATTGAAAAATAATTGTTAATATATCAATTATAAAACTACTGGATTTGAATTGACGAATTTTTTTATTCTACCAATTTAGAGATATTAGTCCTTTCTCATTCACATCATAAAAGACAAAATTCCGGCCGCTTGTCATCCGATTTAGCCTATTCAACAACAGTTAAAAATGAAACGTTGGTTGCATTCTAATGACAATCCTCTGAAATACTCTGTAATGGAATCGTTGATATAAAAAAATTGTTCCTGTGTAAAGTGTTATTTATGAGGTAGGCATCGTTGGTCGAAAGAATATACAGTGTATCGGTCTTGGAAGAAATCGCTAGGTCAATGTCGTGTATCACTTCTGATCTCCATCGGTATTTTAGTGCTGTACCTGTGAATGAAAAGGTCATAAAAGCGGAACAATTTCGCGAAAAAAAAAATGGATGGAAAATGCTGTTAGGAATTATCATGAAAAACTTACGGAATGATTCAAGGTTCATAACAAAATTCGTGTTCCAGCAGGCAATGCGCTGTTCAATAGTTTGCGTGAAGTATGCGATGCCAGTTTTGGTATCTAAAACTGACGTTATACCTTGTGTATTGTTACCCTTGTTGCCAAGCGTGTAAAAGTAATAATTCGCTTCGAACGTTGCGGAGGATTCGTTGTGCAAAACTTGAGTCGAAACAGCATACTCTGTCAGGCTTGACAACGGATGGAAATACAAGCTCTTGAAATCAGTTTCGTCGTGTTCCCACAGGAACGCTCCGGCAATACCCGCGTTTGATATATAATTGTCGCCAAGAATCTGATAATTATCTGGAAATATTGTTCATTATGAACTGAACACTGCTTCATTTGTTAAATATTCCGAAAAATCAATCACCGTATTCTGGGTCACAGTTGAAGAACTTGTGTTCTACTCTCCAAGACTTATTTTTGGCATAACTGTAAACGAGTAATCCGTAACCCCAAGTATCAAGCATGTAAGCAAACGCGTTGTCACAAGACGTATGGTCCATCTCAATCACTAAACTCGTGAACACAGAGTCGGAATTCACATCGGAGGCCTTCAGCGCGTACGCGCGAATGATCTGGAAGAATGCAACTTTCCAAACAGAAATCTTACGATTTTGATAATTCTTACTTCATCTGTTACTAAGTCAATGACGACTAGACGAGGAGGTATAGTTTTTGGTATCTCGGATGTTGCTCTTACTCCGTTATCGAGACCCCAAAGACGATGGCACGTGTCTATTCTTGGTCTTATAATATTTGCAATTGTATTTTCCGAGGGATTACGAATATCGTTAGATTCCAGGCTGGGATAAGGGATCAATTTCGGCGACTCCGTATCTGTAGTAATAAATTTAATGTTGTTTTTCATTGGGAAGTTTCTCATTCGATGAAAAATGTATCATGATGTTGATTAACTTACCATACCCTTCATTTTCGATGTAAACATAATTCAGGTTAGAAACAACGCCGCCGTTCCGTCGGCCTACTGTTAAAAATATTTTATTTTCCCAAAGCGCAAAACCGTCGAGAACATTGTTTTCTTGGATAAAATATCCATTGTCAATGTAAGTTTTTCGCGTGGTTTCATCTGGAAATTTGAAATCCAGTTTTTTCCAGCTGAAAAGTTTTTGAGATTCTTTGCAATAGGCAATTGCCGTGATTGCAAAAAATGTAATGAACCGAACTTTCATTCTTAGCGTAATTCAATTCGCATATACGTCTGAAAATCAGAAAGTTAAAACCGTTGAATTTGCGTTTGATAATTAACGGATACTATGTACATTGATGGTTTACGTACAAACTATCAAATTAACGGGGTAATACATGAACGAAAAAAAACTTATAGTTTAGAAAAAAATGAAAAACGTAGTAATTTTTTCGTATGAAAATGTCGCTTATTGGAAGCAAGATTCGACAATGGCGTTGCAAAATTTTTCGCAGAAATTATTCTGAAGCCTATTTTTTTTATCGCGCTAATCGTTTTTGAATACATGACGATTCTTCTCGAGCAATATTGCACTCCATTTTATTACAACGTATATGTTACTCGAAAGTCGAGAAGGAAAGAGAAAATAAACAATATTGCTATTGCTACAACGTATATATAAGATGATTTATTATATATTTATCATATTTATATATCATATTATACATATATTCAATTTGAAAACACTATGCTTGATAAAATGATATAGAAAAAAAACAAAACTTACAGTCTGAAGAAAATTGCGTAACGTTGAATAAGCGATTTCTTCTTAGAAAATGTAGGCCGTTAGTCGGTAGATAGACGAATGAAATAAAATTACAAATGGTGTCGTTTCTATACGATTATTTAAGCGCTTTTCGAAACTCTCGAAATGACGATTCCGGATAAATCAAAAGAATGATTTATGACACAGAAACGCTGCTTATATAACCGCAGAGCTATAACTGGAGACGGGGTAGGAAAGGGATTTGGCCGCTTGTTTCGGGTACCAAAGTTCAAAGAACTCGAAAATGGGAACCAAGCTTAACTAGCTCAGAATTCTTTGATATAAGGGCACTGCGATGACAAAAATTGTGATCGTTTTTTGCGGTGTATTTTTTTTCGTCCCTGTGGGTTTTTGAAGTCTCTTACCCAAGAAAAGTATTGGTAGTATTGGAATCTAGTACTTTAGTATTCCATTTGATTGATTCTCTGTTCAGAGAGATTTTCCGCGAATTCCCGCACTGGAAATCAAATATTGTGGTTACAATTTTGACTAGGTTGTTGTTGAGAAAGGTACAGAAAGCACTACGACTGAAAAATTTTCGGGAAAACCGTTCTTTATGGGAAACATTTGCAAGCGACTTTTTAAACGTTCACCGAATTATTTTTGAAAAAACCAAATGATCAAAACTAATTTATTGTAATTGAAAGGGAGGTCGGTTTAATTTTTTTGATGAAAAAATTGTAAATTCACCTAAATAATGTATTGAGGCACTCTTATTGCAAATTTATTTATTTTCTTCATTGTTCGGATCAAAAATTATTTGCGACGAGTCTTTTTTCAGTTATCTCCTCGCAAAGACTTTTTTAAGAAGTAACAAAATCAAATTAAGCATTTTAATGAAATCGATTTGTAGGAGAAAACTTCTGGCAATTCTTTGCAATCGGCGAATGCCAGAACTGCGAGAACTGTTAGGTATGAAGGTTCCATGCTTCTAATATCTGAAAATTTGATACATGTTAACGACTCTGGATTTGTGTGAATTAAAAAAATTGTAAATTCCAAAAAAAAAATTAATATCGAAGTCTACTGTAAAAATAGATTTGTTCACTTCATAGTTTAGATAATTATTTGTGTCAAGTCTACTTCCTGTAGTCTTCTGTTGACGAATTCTTTGAAACGAAATAAAATTAAATTGAGTAGTATTAAATCCATTTGTTTACTTGATTGTTCGGGTAATAAATAAATGTTTGTCATGTCTTCATTTTCTAATCTTTTTTCGAAGACTCGTACTCATAAGAAAAAAACCGTCCATTAAAATCCTGGATAGATATCGCTCGGGTTTTCGTTCAGAAACGTACAGAAATTAGCGCAACAATTATGTTCTGGCAAGAATAACTATGATGATTCGTAGACAAAAATCCGAGCAATTTTTCTAAAAATTTTGATTTCTATTCTTTGCACATTTCCATTCTCGATGCGGCAACCATACACATATTGCAATAAATTTGACATATTTTTTCACTCGATTAATTGGAGCAATGAATATGTATTAGGAGCAGACTGGAGTAACAAGTGAACTACATATTGATTGTTTCTTGCTTCTTCTACATCGCAT
>JABFQM010002210.1:0-16094 GCA_022816865.1 Zelostemma sp. ZL-2020 | reverse complement strand
TGTCTAGGCAAACAATCAAACTTAGATTGGGTCGATATTTGCCCAATAGGCAATGATTGTCCAATAATTGATCCAGTTCCTGAAGTAAAAGTATTGCCCATGTTTCGATTCATAATTGGCCAAACTGGCGGAGAAAAAAATATCTCCGCATTTGATCATTGTTTGCCAAATCGCAATAGTGGGGTAGTGCGTGAAATAGGGACATTTATACCCAGAATTGACCTATACTAGGTCCAGATTGGGTCTAGAACTTGGGCCAGAAATATACTTAGATGAGGAAACAGAAATAATCAGTAATTGACCTAATGTCTACGCATACAATCAAAGCTAGATTGGGTCGATATTTGCCCAATAGGCAATGATTGTCCAATAATTGATCCAGTTCCTGAAGTAAAAAATATTGCCCATGTTTCGATTCATAATTAGCCAAACTGGCGGAGAAAACTATTGGCAAAGATCGGCTGACCGTTGGCAACCGATGATTGTCCACCGATATCGTACCGATTTTCAAGGTTAGCTGAGTATCGGGAAATTCGTCATGGACGTATTTTTCTTTAAAAGTTCTCAAAAGTGCAAAGATATTTATAAGTGTGGTTAAAAAAAGAGAAAGAGTGGATTAGTCGCAGATCTGTAAAAAGACACAAACATTAGGATCGTTAAAACGCTCGTGATTCCATTGGCTTCCGAAGAAGATGATGAACAATTCATCATAAGACTGAAAATGTGTTGATAATTCGAATGTTTAATATATTTTTTAGTTGAAAATAGAAGCATCAGTTTGGATAAATTATTTTTATTTGTTTAAGACTGATAGGAACGATTGATATGAACAAACAAAAAACAAAGAGCAATGGAAAATTCAACTGAAAAATTTCGCAAGCTTTGATATAGTTTTTTATTTATCTTTTCTGAATTAGAAATCATTGAATTAATTCGAAATTTTTGCTTCTGGTAAAATCGACATTCATATTTTCACAGCCGGAAAATACAATTTAAATAATAATTAATGATATAATTATTGTTGCACACGCGTTATGTTTATGATCCAGTGGAATAGTAATTTATTATTTTATAACTCCCAAGGTCTAGGATTTTTAACAAAATCTGGTCTCTGTTTTTGTTTATAGCATTTTTTGTGAACAAAATAATTTTTTTTTATCACAAAGTTTTTAAAAAAAAAATTGACAGTGTATTTTAGTAGCTGATGAACATCCCTGAATTTTCCTAAATAAATTCCAATTAACTCAATTTCAACCTCAAGAAAAAAATCGTTCTTAATTAACAAATGGATTTTGCCACGAAAGAATTGTTTCAAAAATCGGAAAAAATTCAGGGACGTCCTCCAAGTACCAGAATATACTCCTAATTTTTTTCCGAATTTTTACACAGTCAAAACGAAAATTGCAACAAAAACAAAAACGATATAAAATTTTTTCACACTCACACATAAATATCGCAAAATAATCATTAAAAAGATTCGAAAAAAATCCAGAAAATATTCCAGTCCTTGCAGAATCTTCCTGATTTTTTCCAGATTTTTAAAACAATCATTTCATAACGAAATCCATTTGTTAATTAGAGAAAACATTTGACATTCTCCCAGTTCCGTGTGAAACTTATTCCACTGGATCGTGACTTCTCACAACAAAAGTATAAACTCATTAAAGGTGCACGAACAAAGAAAACCCACAATAAAAAAGCCACCCGACAATAATGCGTGTTATACAAAAAGCGCAGCAAATGTAAGCAGGAAGAACAAAAAGAAACAAATCAAACCTGTGCTAATGAGCGAGATGGAGAAGAGAAGTATGTTCCATGTTGTGCGGGAAGGTGTGAGAGTAAGTATTATTTCATGGTTGAGCAGCGAGGGAGTGAATGTTATCTCGGTAGTGTGGAGTGTCTTAAATGTTGAAGCTGCAAGTGTTGCATCTGCAGCTGCAAGTGCGGCAGGTTGCGTAATTCGTGAATGGTCTTAAATCCGGCAATGTGTTGTTGGAAAGGGTTGTGAGGGTAAGGACCGAGTGCAAGGGGAGAACAATTGTCAAGAAGAGGACAATTCATCGGAATGTTTGGAAATAAGGAAGAAGAAGGGTTAGTTGATTGTTTATGAATGTTGCGTAGTTGAGTAAGAGTGAGTGGATGTGGCTGGACATAAGGACTCGCGTCCGGAAGAAGTTGAGGACTTATGGGATACAGGCAATCTTCTTCGCCCAGACCTGGTATCGATGTCGAGTTGGCTTCCATGAATCTTGGCATGTTGATGTGATGCTAATATGACAATAAATAAATAACAATCACTGCATTACTTATATTACTAGAAGAGCTTAGCGCGCCCGTGGAGCGCGCGATTGCGTGATGTGTTCTTTATGTCATTCCGAACTCAGTTTAAGAGGATTCATGTCAATGTAGCAATTTGAATTTCACCCGTGGCTGTCATGGCCGCAATAAGAGCATTACTTAGCTGGATTCTCGCCGACCACTTTTTCACCGTTAGCCAACTTCGCACGTGTCATGAGTTTTTCAAGAAAAGATCAAGTCTTTTTAGATTATCTTTTAATCTAAACAGTAACTGATGCTGTAATTTCGTAGACGTATACATGGAACACTCGTTGATAGCTCCTCAAAATTTCAACGATTTCGAGCGAAATCGATTATTTTAATTGACTAGAAGAGGTGTTATTGCAAATTTAATTTCCGCATGCGGCAGCCATGATGGAATTACATTACTGCCAACTTTGAAAAAAATTTAACCGACTTCGCGAGTTTATGAATGGAAAAAAATAGTAAATCTCAATGAGATGAAAATTTGATTTCTCCTTTTGTCAGAAGAGTCTTTAGCAACTGTCTGGAGTAAAATAAATGTTAAGAAACAATATCACTCACCTTTGTGGCGCAGACGAAACAAGTAGTGACAACTTTCGAAATGACGTTCATCAAGTTTTTCGTTTCCTGAATAACGTTGTCGACTTTTGTGAATGTGGCGGCTTTTCCGACCGTTGGATTCTTGACGGTGAATTGTAGTTGTTGCACGTAGGTCGGTACCCGATCAAGGTTTTCCAAAAGCTCCTTTTTGTGAGGTCCACCAGGCACCTACGTCAACGTTATTACGTTTAGAGTAAACCCGTTTTCACTTGCGACGCGCAATGATCATGTTTTCAGTTAGCCAACTTTTCCATATTTGATTAACTAAGCTATCAGATTTTATTTTAAGTAGCGGAAATGATTTTCAATGTTCTTTCAATCAAGTCTATGCGAATTTATTAGCTACTGTTACGGCAATTATTATACAATTCGAAAATTCGATCAATTCTATCATAAATCTTGATACGTTTCAAGAATAAACAAACTGATATCATATCTGAGTAATGTTTCTTCAGATAAAATAAGGATTTCATTCAATCAAATTTAAAAATGTGAAGAGTTTAGACATTCGAAAACTTGCATAATCATCTATGATTCGTCACATTTTTCAGTTGATTTGTACGAGTACAATGAAGCTTCTCAATAAGTTCCAACCGTCGAAAGTTCTAAATAATTAATCGCTATTATCTGTAAATAACTATAATGAACGTGAAAACTTTGACCTAGAATCGAACAAAATATTGTTTAGGACACTACCTAAAATTCTACTATAATACCACAATGCAAAACAAGATGATAAAGTCGAAGCTAATTTCCAGAAAAGATTGCAGGGTAGTGAAGAAATACAGACCTTTTTGATTCTGCCAGCTTAAGTATGTTCTCAACCGCTCGGAAACTTTACACTTTTCTAATATTCAGGAATATTAGGTAAAGAATGGCGGTATTCAAATGCTATAGAATATCATGTTCTATACTAGAAAAGCTAGCAAAACTGTAAGGCACAATTAGAACTGTGCGTTTTTTTGAGATTTATGGAAAAGTGAGGTTACGTGCGATGTATTTCATGGCGTGTATCCTCATTTTTTCATGGGAGGATGAATGAAGAAGAAAAGATGAAAGCCATACTCTACTAATTTAACAAACGATCAGATAAAGTTTCGTTCTCAAAAAGAAAGGGGATATAGATCTTCACAGTTTTTCCGAAAAAAATCTGCACTCTAAAATTTGTTGAGTATCATTTCGATGGCAATTCTGTGCAACCCCGAGAAAAATGATTCGGATCTGAACACGCTGGCTCCATGCAATTTATCAGTCATTTTGGGAAAGATGAGTCAATTTTTCAGCAGATCTGAATGCTTTTTTCCACTCGGGGAAGCCTACAAAAAATGATGACTGGCTCTGAAGTAAAAGATAGAAAAAGTTACCTGGATACGGACATTCAAGAGCGATAGGAACAGAAGGGCTCAGAAATCAGAACATTAGGGTTATCGTGTGTTCCATAAAAAACATAAACAATCACAATACAATCGACGTGATTCCGAATTTCTAGAACAAGTATTAATTGTTTTCTAGCTATGGGACAGAGGTAGCAAATGTGTCTACATCTAAGATTACGCGATGAACCTATGACCAATCAAATTTGCAACAATTTAGATCTTCATTTCAAATTGAAGAATTCCCATTTACTCGATGATGTTAGAAATGCAAGAACCCTCATTTACACGATGGCGAACAAACAATTTTTAAGACATCAATTCAATTTCTACGCCTTGCGTAGCTCAGTTGGTAGAGCAATCGCCCGGATAGCGAGAGGTCCTGGGTTCGTCCCCAGCGTAAGATGGGATTTTTTCGGAAATTGCACAAATTTGGTTTGAAGATCGTGGATGGTATTTTCGTTGAATTAATTTCTTAAAACTTGGATATCTATTCATAATTTTGTTTCTCCACATTTTGGAGTAGTTGATGTAGTCAGAGCTTCTTCGCGAAAAGTTACGAAATAAAAGGTCGGAAAGAAAACGTGTAGGAGTGTTTCCATAGCATGAAGTAGAACGAAATTGTTCAATATAAAGTTCCTAGAGAATCGTGAAACGATCGTCAAATGATCGCCGAACAATCGAAGTATCCATCAAAAAATGAAAGCCGGAAGCTCACATACCTGGTAGCTGAATTGTCTCACAACCTTGTATAATCTGTTCGCTTCTTCCGCGAAATACTCTGCTTGGGTGAAGAGATCTTGGGTAGTTTTCAGAGCGCCCTCGCCTCGAGTGAATTGGTACATGGAGAAAGCCATAGAAGACATGTTCTTCGCGCGCTTCACGATGTCGTTGTTTTCTTCCAAAGCGCTTCCGTTTTCCTGCCATTTCTCAGTCTCCGCGTCCATTTCCGACGTTATCAGTTTCATTTCCAACCCGGCCTTCGCTATTTTCGCCTGTTCCTCGCTGTCCAGTCTGACTGGTTTCAACGGCTTACTCGTGGTTCCATGTTTCTGATAACAACATCACCAGTTTTTGTATTTTCCACCGCGAGACGTTTCTTTTTCTTTTTCTGCTATTTAAAAACGGAGGTACTCACTCCAGGTCGAGGTAGAGACATGTAAACCTGCTTTTCAGGTCGACCTTGGCATATTTCAAGGACATCTTTCGCTATCGTCGTCACGTCCGACATGAGCCACTGCCACATATCGGTGAACACTATGGATACATTTCACTCTTCAGAATTGTGGTTCAAAAAACCCTAAACCCTATGTTAGGAATCAGTTACCTTCAAGGTTTTCTTTAGCTATTTTACTAGTAGGATGTCTGCCTAACGTGTGTGCAGCGGTTACAACCTGAGGCCCATATATCCTCAAGTTGATTTCAGTGAATTTCGCTGAAACTTGAAGCGTCTCTGAAGGCGCAACATGCCTGAGAAGCTTACACACCTAGAGAAAAATCAAAGATGCATTCGGCATTCGACAGAGCCGCACATTTTGGAAGAGCGCATCCCGAACAAAATCATGTTCCAGCTTACTTCGAGAATGTGCTCGATGTACTCGTGAAAGCGATCGCTACTTTCTTGGAGTCTATCGACGTCGCTCGCGAGAGCAAGGTTTCTTATTGTCGACACCAATTCTTGTCCGGCTTTCGTAACTTGCCCGAGATCGCCGGCTTGTTCGACAGTCGTCGAGCACAGCTGCTGACGAAGGTCTCGGGTAGCTCGCAAAACACTGAGAACAGCCTGCTCCATTTCCGAACTCGGCGAATCTCCCCCGCTTCCCTCGAAATTCTATGCAACATTCCCTTCTCTCATTCTTCGTATTTCAATGTTAACAACATTGGATGCAACTTTTTTCACAATTTTATCCGATTTTACTGAGCAATTCGTGAAAAAGAAACTTGAAAACGGCACAGCTCTGAAGTTGGCTCCAGAACTGTGCCAAACCGTGCGCTTTTGTGCTAAACCCTAAAAATTTGCAGTTCAAACCCATTTTCAATGCGAAAGTATCAACCCGCAGCCAACTTCGGAGCTATTCTGAAGGAACATGGATGTAATTATGTGACTCACCATGCTATTTCCGACTCTGAATAAAGCGTTAAGTTCCAGCTTCGACCTGTCACAGAGAAGTAAAATGTTTTCCCGATGCTCGTGACTTGTGTAGGCGCTGTCCGTGAAATCTTGAGTTCTCTCAACTACCGTGTCTAAAGCGGAAGTGAGTGTTTCGCGACATCCAGGGCCCAGTAATGTCATTCTCGTTGTTTCGATAAGGCGCTCGAAATGTTTCAACGCTGAGCAGACGGTACTGCTATCCCAGTCTTCTTGTTGAGGACTCTGGAATGATATTGACACTTCCAATACCGATTCAGACGAATGAAATAGACACCCATATCAAGCATCATTTGGGAGAACCAAAATAACACTTCTTCATGGTGGATTTGTGCATTTAAAACTTGACTGTGGTTCGAAAAGTTTTCTGAGTATTCTCTTTTTCGTATAAAAAGGAAAAGAAGGCTTTTTTTCATAAGTTTTCTGGACGATCACTACGGATTTTGCCAAATGAAACAGACACCTATCATGAGCATCATTCGGCAGAACCATAATATCACTTCTTTATGATGGATTTGTGCATTTAAAACTTGACTGTGGTTCGAAAAGTTTTCTGAGTATTCTCTTTTTCGAAAGAAAAGGAAAAAAAGGCTTTTTTTCATAAGTTTTCTGGACGATCACTACGGATTTTGCCAAATGAAACAGACACCCATCATGAGCATCATTCGGCAGAACCATAATATCACTTCTTTATGATGGATTTGTGCATTTGAAACTTGATTATGGTTCGAAAAGTTTTCTGGACAATCACTACGGGTTTTACCTGCGCGTTCGAGTACTGCAATTCGCTGCAATCGAGAACGCCATCTTTAACGACGTAGTGAATAAGGTCCATCGCTCTTCTCATCTGACAGAACACGGTGTCTCTATTTTCCTTGGCCGATGGGCATTCCGGATGCCTTAGGCACGTTTTGCTAGATGTCAGCAGCATCATCGTGCTCCTTTCCAAGACTTGCCGCGCGGCAGCCATTTGAGCCCGACGTCTTTCATCTTTCAAATCATTCTTTGGAGAAGACAAAAGGTCCACCATTATCAAGATTGCAGCTAGTTTTTTGTCCCGGGTGAGGAAAATACTACCTATTTCATCCGTCTTACTATTAACTTATATTCAATTAGCATGCGGCCTATCGAGGCTAGACTCACGACTCACTTGACGATCTCCAGTTAAGTGTGCGAGCTCCACCATTTCAGCGCCGAATTGACTGAAGGCTTTAACGAATTCGGTGAAGTTCGTGACACTTTCTAGACGTCCGAGGCTGCGTGCGACTCTGTCTTTAGCTAAAAGAAGTTGCTTCACTACTACGATGTCTGCCAAGAGCAGAACTCTCGTTACGGATCCGAGCAAACATCTCGCTGCTCTCACCACTGACCCTCTGTCGGCCAAACTTTCCTCCATCGCGCATTCGCATAATTTTTCTATCGCTGAACCTTTAACATTCAATCAATCACCGGCTCATTCATTTGGAAAACAATCGAGAAACGCTTCTACGATTACGCCATTTTTATTTATTCAAGACACGATTTAAGACTAGTTCTAGAATAATGATTCGATGGATAGAAAAACGGAAAGTAAAGTTTAATAGACACATCGGAGGATTTATGAAGTCGCGAGTGCACGTTGCGCCTGCATCAGCGAGAAAAACAAGGTAGACATGGAAAGGAAATCGATCGCCTTCTTTTATGTGTAAATTGTGTCATGTGTGAATCGGTACGGAGTGAAGATAGGTGATAACTCACAATTATTTGAGTCTTTTCACCCATGAAGATACAGATAAACTGGAATATTGTCGTGCTCAGTGAAGACTATACCAGCACCGTAGCAGTGTATCCACGGGGAGGATTTTGACCTTAATACCTATATCTCGCCATATCGGTGATTAGCGGGGAGCAGTAGCTCTTTCTGGAAAAAGTGTTGCCGATAGAGAAAAGGTTTCTCTATCTAATTGGATAGGGCAAGGATTGCAATTATCTTTCCATCCATCACGTCAACGCGATAGAACAATACGATCTGGGAATTCTTTTTGTAACATGCACGAAAACGGCCATTTTTATGCCTGTGGAGCGTGCCTTTTGCGGACGATGACGAAATGGTTTGGTAAATCGCTGAACAACAGCGAAATTTTTGATAGACAACTAGCGTCATCTATGGGATTAGTGGAAAATAAATGCTCGATGCCAGATGGCTACCATCAAATTGTCTACACAATTGCAACTGACTTCGGTATTATTGCCAAATGTCCGCAAAAAGGCGACTTGGCACGCTCCCATTCATAAAGAACTGCACCTCTTGTACATTTTTTTTACAAAAAATCCATTTTCTCGCACTTGTTACACAATGTACTATTGTATCACATGATGTCAGGAATGAAAAATAGGTTAGGCTTCGGTTTTGGTTTCAGGCCATGTATTTTACATTTTTTTGAACTTTCTATAGGGTCGTTTGCTAATGGGATTAGGCCCTTCCTTTAGAAAGCTAAATTGGGAACAAATCTGACAAAGATTATGATCTCGTACAAAGTTCCTTTAACCTAAGCAGTTTGGATTAAAGTACCGACGAGAATAGACCTTAATTGAGTTTGTACTCTTTGAAAAGGCATTTTCGAGGTTTTAGGCTACGAGGTTTTGTAATCTGTGTGGTAGTTGTTGCACACTCTTCTACGTATAAAAGATTGCGTGTACATGTATTTCTTGATTGTAGTGTAAGAAGTGATTATTCTCTAAGTGTATAACTTGATCTATCAAGTCACCTTGATAACGCAATCATACTCAAAGGGTTTCATGCAGATAGTCAGGCATCTAAATAATACACTGAAAACCTCGTGATCAGATATGACCTGTAGACAACGCGAAAATTCGCGTTTTATCATCAATCTACAAATTGTTTCGTCTGATTTGATGAGATTTTGATTATTGGTGCAATTATGTGATAGCGGAACTAAAATCTCGACGGTCAATTACGGAATGCGATTACTTTTTTGTGATGGTTTGTGAATGAACATATTTCGATGAGTATCATTGCCAAGTAGAGATTCAAACTCACCAGCAGCCCTTGCTTCTTTGCAAGCTTCGTACATATCTTGCTTGATCTCGGGGTTGTCATCTGCGATCTTTTCGCCGACTGTAACGAACCGCTCAACGGCAAGATTAACTGCTTGGCCTACTCTTGCTATGGCTCGTAAACTCCGATCCGAGCATAGTGACCGTTCTCTGTGCGAGACTAACGTCGAAATCTGGAAATCGAATGTCAAGATTGCATTGTTTTCTTCGCTTAGTTCCTTATTAATCTTGGACAATGTTCCAATTGCCGAAAAAATGTGAATTATTCCGTGAAATTCAGAGAAAGCAATTCCAATGTGTCGGAAGAAACGTATTTTAAATGTAACAGTAGCATTTCGCGCTCACAGAGAATTACTCACGCAACCTACTTTTCAGTATTGGACTTTTAATGGACATGACAAAAGTTTTCCAACTTTTAACTTTCCATTGAAATGTTTTAAAAGTCACGGGTCATAAAATTCCGAAGGTAATCGTTCCCTAAACATATATTATTCGTGCCACTTGGATACGTTTTTCTCTGACTCGTTTCGCGAGAAGAGAAGGATGTTACGTAATCCTTTTTATTAAGGGTGCGAAATATCGACAATTTTGAGCATAGCTATGATGTTGAGTCTTCAAAATGGGTTAATTTTGAAATGTACACATATGCGAGGTATTCAATTATTCAAGAATGGGGAAGTTTGCGAATGTTGGACATATTTCGGATGTCGAGATTCCAGAAATGCCGGATATACCTTCACTATTCAGCTAGAATACTGATGTTACATTTTCTGCCAACATTGTTACGTATGTTATGTATGTCCGCGTCGCAGAGCACGAAAGCTTTTTTTGAAGACTGACTGAAAGAATACAGGCAACGTTGGCGAAGAAAAAAAAGGGGAGAAACTGTTATATTCCGAGAGGGAAAATAATTTTTTGCTCGGAAAATTCAGTATGGCGTCTAAAGAAAACGTCTCTAAAGGAAAAGTCCAGATGGCTCTCGCAGAATCGCAGACTACTTTACGCACCACGCGAACGAAAATTCATTGCAAAATTAAACGATTTTATTAGTTTTTGTGACCGATTTCGTAAGAAGTGATTTGCGAAACATGTAATCAAAAACATCGAAGACAAAAAGGACTATAATGGGAAATGCGTGGAATAATGTTAGTTAACATCTGGAATCATGTTAAATTTTCGTAATGACTTTTTTGCGGTGCAGAAAAATGGAAATGGAAAGTCGTCAAAATCTGACTCATACACGAGAATCAATAAGTCTACCCATAGTCATTTATGTAGCACTGAGCCTGCGCCTAACAAATATCTATGAATGAGAAAGTCAGAATCCCCCCAAAACATAAAAAATGTGAGTTTCGATGTTGATCGCACAAGAAACAAATATAACAAAGAGAAGCGATATCCTGCTCAGTCTACCTGAGTTGAGACCGCTGCTACGATCGCGCCGTAAATCGTTTAATTGAAAGAGATTTTTATAATTTTTATAAATATTCAAAGAAAATATTAGACCAAGCGTTACATTTTGTTTGGGCGTCTTCAGAGTCATTAATCTCTTCGGAATCTTCGGGTATGAATGAAAATGCTTATCATACTATTGAACCGGAAAGGAAAAAGCAGTAAAATCTCCCTTCCCCCAAAAAAAACATTACTAATGTATGAAAAAAGCTAATTTCGTATAAAAATAGTTGTGGAAGCCAAGAAATCCAACAGGGTTGCAAATAACGTTAATAAATTGAATAATAAAAAATAAATAACGACTCCGTTTTTCAAATGAAAATTTTTTTTCCTCCAAAGAATTCAATAAAGAATTCATAATGCAAGAATTTTTTAAAGCGCGCTAATATTTTCGAAATCGGAATTGCACAATTTGACGCGAGACAATTATTTTTTAATCAAAGTTGGTAATCTTGATCCCGGAGCTTTTTTCTCGTTTGCAGAAATTGTTGCATCACTCGAGAACTTTTTTTTGCCCTCAAGAATTCTTTCTTGACTCGCGAACTTTTCTATCGCGTCAATAGAATGCTTTCTTGACAGTATAATAAGACCGATAATGTCTTGACTCGAACGGGTCCTTTTTAGAAAGTTATTATTGGCACTCGTTTCAGAATATCGATTTTCAAAGAATATTTTCAACGCAATTTCCTTCTTTCGAGTACACACTCATATATTTTTTTTATGTCTCTGAACTTTTTAATGTGATACTTGCTTATTTTTAAAATACCTGTGATTTTTAAGATTTTACGTATCGAAAGATCAATAACTGTCGTTTATTTCTGTCTATCGGAAATTTTAATAACTTAATAAATTTAGTTAATCACCGTTAGTTAAAAAACTTGCTTAAAATAAATAAAATGTCAAAGAAGCGACAGCTAAAGTTATTTTAAATAATTCAGAACATTAAACTTGTTCGAGCTATTTTCAATATGACTATTTTTAACGTAAACAAAAGGATATGGAAACTATTGAATTGCATACTTTTTCCTCAGTTATAGAACTGTGCTCTGTACAGAAAATTATAATAAATAACTGTGAATTTGTTGAGCCACAATCGCCGGTTTCCCATAGTTCGACTATAAAGTGACACGCGAAAAAAAATTACCGTCATAGAAACGATGAACAGTTGAAAATTATCAACTTGACTTTAAAATAAAAAATTAAGCCGAAAGATGTCTCAAAGAAACGTGAAAAAAGCACGCGCAATTGCATATTATTAGCATAAAAACTACGTAATATGAGCAAAAAATTTAAATGATCTTCTGGGGTTTGAATTTTACAAATTTAATCGAATGATCAGATAAAAAAATGCACGAACTGTTCCCTAGACAAAACGTTAAAGCAGCTTTAAGCCTCGGAAACCTCGATTTCTAGGAGTTACAGGGTTAAATAGGGTTTAGTGCCTTGAAAATACATTAGAGCTGAAACCCGTTTTGAGCCTCCAAGTGGCAGTTATCGCCGGTTCAGAACAGTTGAGGCTCAAAACAGTGTTCATAAAACCCGATATCAGCCTCCAGGTCCTAACTGTAGGACTCGAAGGTGCAAATCGAAGTTAATCCGAGGACTTGAAGGCTCGAAACTCGCTAAACTTCGATGTCCCATTAACGGCAGGACTTGTAATCCGAAACGTAAATCAAAATTTAAGCGCAAAGTGAAAAGATCAGATAAATGAATCAAAAATTCCGACCCAGGAACTTATTTTATCGTAGAAGGTTCATTAAAAAAAGATCATTCATCGATAGATCAGTGATAAAACGCTCAAAACCTGAAAAATAAAGTTGACTTTTGAAAAATTCCGACATAGGGATTTGTTTAACCGTAGGTTCGTTGAAAAAAGATCATTCATCGATAGATCAGTGATAAAACGCTCAAAACCTGAAAAATCAAGTTGACTACGGAAAAATTCCGACTTAGGAATTTGATTAACCGTAGGTTCGTTAAAAAAAGATCATTCATCGATAGATCAGTGATAAAACGCTCAAAACCTGAAAAAAGAAGTCAAGTTAAAAATTCCAACCCAGGAATTTGTCTAACCGTAAGTTGTTAAAAAAAGATCATTCATCGATAGATCAGTGATAAAACGCTCAAAACCTGAAAAATAAAGTTGAAGTATCGGGCTGCGATTTGATATGCAGTACGAATGGCTCAAGCCATTCTGAACAATATATTGTTCGAAGAAAACTTGAAACCGCAGGAGAACGTACCTGCCTTTCAGCTGCCATGCTTCCGCCGTACATAGTGACAAAAGAAGACGACCCTGACAGGTCGGTCGCGAGACACTCAACTTTCTACTGGATAAATAATCTTACGGTTTCATCAATCCTCAATAACAATACTTATTGTTGCGATTATTGTGTCGTCACGATCCCCGGCGTTTCTCTAACGTTTAACAACAGTTTTTTGGCTTAACGATTCAACACACCAATTATCACTGAAACACAACGTTGCTTCCATTCGTAATCACAACGTTGTTATTAACAATTCACAGCAGGTACATTTGGGCCATCCCAAATTTTGTACATCATTGTCTTCTATATCTTTCATAATTATAACGACTCCCGTGCAATCAACATATGTGCCTCCTCAATCGTTCATATAAGGTTACTGTATCATCGCCGCTTGCGAGAAAAATATATATCTTTGGCTCATCCACTCCTTTCCTGACGTATCCTATTATTCGAGGCTGAAGCGCGATGGCACGAATTTGAGACCGACATCGAATGAGCCATCCATTTGTCGTATTGTCGAAATGTCCTTCCTGTTTCTTGGCTATCGAGTGCGTAAACATGTACACGTGTCCGTTCAACTTCCGAGTAAATGACTTTTCGACTTCGGAAAGTGTGCGTGTGAGAGCGGACTTATTCGTAGTGTATATATTTATATACGTATTATATATGTATACATATGCTTTGAGTGCGCGCGATTCAAAGCGTCGAGATGTATTGTAGGCACCGGCCTATCGAGTGCCTAGGGAAGACTGGACTAGACTGAGGTACGATTCGAGTACGAGAGCCTAGTGAGACTCTGCTGGCGAAGCAGTCTCACGCGCACAGCGTGCACGTAGCGCGCACCCTCAACTGACAATCAATACGCGCCAGGCCCGTACGTCTCGTCGTGAAATCTCGATTTTTCCCACCTCTGCCGGATCTTCGCTGGTTCCCTTTTACCCGCCTATCTATATTTGGTACCTTTGACCCCCATTTTCACCTCTTACACGACGGATATGCCTCTTTTCATTAGAGAAACTGTTTTACAGGCTTACAAAATACGAAGTGCTCCGGCAAAATTCGAGCCAATCACAATGAACGAACCCAGTCTTTTTACGGCTCGATTTATGCATTCAAATTATTCGAGCTATTCACGACTCTCACTCCAGTCATGAGTTGATTGGATGTCAGCAATTTTTATTTGCTTAAAATGATGATTGTCTTTTTTTATGTTATCAATGTAGGTTTTGTGTCCGAGTTGGTTTTTTATTGTTGGAAATGACTATGGTATAAATTTTAATTTGGGTCATGAAAAACGTTGAAAAATGGGGAGAATTTCTGGATTTTTATTTATAGTGGCCGCTTAAATATGATCTCGTACATGGCTATTTATGAGCGTGATCTCAAAAAATTTGCAGCTGATTTAATTGAGATCGAAATAAAAAAGTTTTTGAAAATTGAAATTTGATTTTCCTGCTCTGAACTCTTGTATGAGATCTCATAGAAGTGATTGGACGTAATCATTATCATTATTTTGTAATTTTCCATTTTCAATTTTTTATTTCGTAATAATCAATTTGTTAATTTTTGTGTGGATTTTGTTAATTGTTTTTCAATCCATTCAATTTTGTAAACAAATGAGTCATTTACGAGCTTAATAATTTTTCGATAAATTTATAATGTTTCCAAAAATTGTTTTTATTACTCAATTTACTGAATAACAAAAACACAATTATTCATCACTTTTAATTGAAACTTCGATAACAGCCCAATGCAAAAATTAAAAAAATTGTTCATTTATTATAACCATGTTTATCTCACGTTCGATCTAACTGGTCTTGACATATCGTGCCAATAAATAAGAAAAATATACATACACATATTTCTGCGACGCAAAAATGAAATTTACCAATAAAACATAGACGACCCATACGTTTCTCTCCGTATAAAACATTTTTCCGCGCACATTGTTTCAAAGCCTCCCATCTAAATTTACAAGCAACTTCAAGTCACGACCGAAAATAGATGAATTTTTCCTCAGAACAACAGGTTTCACTGCAGCATTGCTGAAAATTATCGGTTTCGGCCGGACTTCGTTATCACGTTTCTTCCCCCTCTCCCTCGCCGAGTTGACGCGGCACATAATGCAGCACACATGTTCGACTGAACTTTTTTTATTCTACTTTTACGCGGCGGTATGTGCAGCATTCGCGCCAATGTTTTCATTTTCTGAACTTCCGTTTTACGTACTATTAAAAAACAAAGCATTGCAAGCACACGGCAATATCAAATTTCAAGCCGGCAGACACGAAAACGAAAAAAACGGCGAATTAAGCCAAGAATCCGAATTGTCTTACCTGATTCACTAGTGGGAGTAGTGTATGTTCTATACTACGTGTCTTAATCTCTAGGGTGGCTGGGTCTACGGGGTCGAGTGTCGCCATGATTCGAATACAACTCCGTGCTCCATAGATTCAAGCCAAAGCATGAGGGTTCGTTGCACCCTCCCCGATCCCCTGCTTAATCCCTTGCTCCGTCCTCTCTCTTTTTATTTGCTACAGCAACGCCACTCAAGCCCTACGAAGACGCTGGTAGTTTATAAACGACGCCCGGCGTCTCGATAAACGACGCTCACGACATCCCACGGCGACGCCGTTAACCGCTCGGCACCGTTCGCATTTTTTCGTTTGTTTGCGTTATTCACGAGAGGTGATTTCGCAATTCAGAAAACCGTTCGACGATGCATTTTTTTTATTAATCCCTGATGACCAGTCTGCATTCAAACAACATGCAAACACGATGCAAACGCCTGAGGACTCAGCTGTTTGCACAAATATGACGACCCGTGGATATGCAGTGATCTATCATACAGTTCGAGAGAAGTTCGCCCGCGAC
>JABFQM010002209.1:0-16097 GCA_022816865.1 Zelostemma sp. ZL-2020 | reverse complement strand
AATAAGAGAAAAATGTTGGAAATATTACTTTTTGACAAGAGTTGAAAACTATATAATTTTTCCAGTCATTTTGAGTTTTATAAGCTAGCTAAATTATGAAGTTTTGAAACTATAATCAATCTTGAAAACCATACTTTTGGACTCAAAATACCATGTCCTTTTTGCGGGAAAAAGTTGTGATGATTACTTAATTTGTTACATATTGTTCAAATATTTATAAGCTTAAGCAAATGGAAGATAATCAATCAAAATTTCAAAAAATGTGCGTATTCTTTATCAGTTTAATGATGATGAAATAAAGTTTCAAAACATCGTTCTTATGCAACTGTAAATCGCATATCTGGAATATCAATTAATTCTGTGTGATAAATTGATTGTAAATAATTTATAATTCATTCGAAAAGCTTTTATCTGATTTATAACTGTACATTGTTTCTTGTTTTGGTTGCGGTGGAAAAACATTCTATCTTTGCTCTTTCTGTGCCTGAAAATAAAATAACACCGATTGATATTTTTAAGTGAAGTATAATTTTTTTTAATTTTACTTTCGATTGTGCACTACAATTATACAAAGTATACCAGGCAGTCGTCGGAAGGTGAACTCATTTCCAACATTATTTTTATAACTGGAACACCCATAAGAGGCATACCTTTAGCACTTTCAAATAATAAATTTCTGAGAAAGTACAATGTATGAGACTAATTTTCGGAAAATTCCACACCTTCCGCATAGCTCGTAAAATTTCTAATATTGTTCAATTAGCCCTCGTCTAAATCCTTCGAAATATTCTCGGGATTTGTGTTGTACAAGATTTTAATGAATAATTACAGGGCAAATTTGTTTAATAAAAAATTGTTTAAACAAAAATCTTTTTCTGCCGTTTAAGGGGAAGTGGAATACCCCGGGTTTCTTCCTTATCGGCTTCTGGGGTTTTTATTAATAAAAACTGCGGTACAGCTTCGATTCTACTAACATGGTTATTCTCGAAAAAAATTCGACTTTTCGCTAATCTTTCGTCCCTTGCTGCTTCAATGTAGAGCTGCATAATGATAAATTGAAATAGTTTTGATTTTTAAAATCCAGTCACACAATTTTCGCGAAATACGAACTATTCGCGGATGAAAATAGGCAAAGATATTCATATTACATCTTTCAATATTGTTCATAATAACAGAGTAGAAACCGACGTGGAACGGTACTTTGACGCGATAAAAAATCAATTTGCATTGATTTTACAGGCAATTGAATTTTGTAAATTTCTCAGATTTCCAGGAACAACTCGAATAACTGGCGTCATTCAATACTCACCTACGTTTCAGCATACAAAGCAATAATATGAATAAATTAGTCTCCTCAAAAACATAGATGATTGGGTTATTTTGCATGATACGTTATCAATTTTCTGTTGCATCACACGGGTATCGAAGAAAAATTGAGTGAGGTTAAAGGAATGTGGTTGTAATAAAGAAAACTAGTAGATACAAATTTCGAGACACGAACGGAAAGAAGTAAATAATAGAAACCACTATTTTTAAGACTAATCATTTTTTAATCGATGTGATAATTTGCCAAAATAGTGAAGACAAGTGTTCTTATCAACTTCTTTCGGCAGTGAATAAATTTGCATGTGTAGATTTCAGTGTTTTATTCGTCAATGATGATAACAGCACAATAAATTGAATACAAAAGACGATATAAATCACCTAATGAGGAAAAAATGTGAAGTGGATCAATCATTCTTCGAATGAATCGTTTATTGTTGAAAAATACATTTGCTGAGAATGTTGCATAAACCATTTTGCGGAATATTATGAATGAAATTTACATAAATAATCAGCTTACACTTGATACGATAGATTTCATCTTTGAGAACTGGAATATTTGAAGCGGGTAGAGAGTATTAAACTTACAATGCGAAAGAAAGTGCATTTTCATGCTTCTACTTTCATGATAACGAATACATTAATTTGTACTAATTTTAATCACAAATTAATGTTTGACTTTCGCAAACTTTACGGAAGACACATTTTTTCAACGTCTACTCACTACAACAATATAAGTACTGAAATATTGTTAGTAAAAGTAAAAACATTGTGAATTGTATTTTCAGTTGAAATAAACTCTCGTAATCTACGTTGGTACTATTTTTATTATTCTTCTTAAACGGCAAGTCATTTTAAATAAGCACAGCGAAAATTTTGCCCGACAAATTTTAACAATGTTTCGATTTTGTGAATTTATCAAAAAGAGCAATATATAAATATATAAATGCATAAATAAATGGTTAGAGAAATAAATTAATAAGTAAATAAATAAATAAATAAATAAATAAATAAATAAATAAATAAATAAATAAATAAATAATTTATCTATCCTACAGCAACCTCCAAAAACCTACAACTCTGCTTCACGTCCTCGATTTGTAAGAATAACTCGTGGTCTTTGCGTGAATCATTTTACTAATGTTATTTAAACACGCGCGACCTTTAGTGGACGGTTGAAAATTCCACCAATTAATTTCTGGAAGAACTTAGCGGCCTTTCAATCCTGACGACAAAAGCCTTGTGAGCTTCCTAAAACTGTGTTTTTTTTCGTCCGAAACGTGTACAAGACCAAATTATCAATTCTAATCATACACTAAATTAGCGTTGCCTACAAAAAGATGATTAAAAATTCAGCTGACATTGAGGATTAGTTGTTAATTATGGCTACGAATAATTCTACAATAAAGAAAATATTTAACCCATTTTTCGCCGCATTAAAAAACTTATACTGCGCTATAATTTTACATATTTCCTCAGCAACTTGGAATGAATTCTCTTCAGCATTCTTTTGAAAACCTTACGTTAATGCAAAACCAGCGTAAAATGGGTTACTCGAATGCATTGTTGTATTATTCAGTGAAAATAAAAGTTCATAAAGGCAATACTTTGCGACGCATTGTACTTTTCCTATTCCTTTTCAACTTCGTTTTTCAATTACGATTTGACAGCATGACAAAGAATTTCCACGCTGTACCCGACAGCTCTCTGTATCATACAAATAAGTTTCAACTACATTTTACACGTCGGTTTAGTTCGACTTCATCTTTTATGCTTCTTGCGTTTGCTCTTCCATTCATTCCAATTCGAGTAACTTTCAATCGACTGTTTCACCACCTCTTCGAGATTCGACATAAACTCGGAACTGCTACTCTTGTGAGATCTCGCCAAATCAAACGCGCCGGGAAAAGCCCACGGGAACAGAAACGTTGAAACGCCTATAACACCAGCCGCGAACGCCGCGAAAGGTGCCACGGCTACGCTAAATATCCCGTAGTTCAGAGGGTTCAAATAAGTGTAATGCGAAAACATGGACTCTAAATAATCGATGAAACCCAGAGGAGAATAATCAATTTCACCGTCGTCGTCGTCTGCCGCGGGGATAAGCCCGGTATTCCCACCTTGGCCATCTGGTCTCACGTTACTTATCTGATTAGGCAAATTCGGTCGATTTGGAATACTCGGACTTGGAATATCAACTCCCGAAACGACATCGTTGGATTGGCCAACCGAATCTTCGGTTTGAGCCGACTGGCTCAAACCGTTGGTATCAGTCGAATCCGAAGTCCCTTTATCGGGATCCTGTGGAGGGTCGGTCGGGACTTCTGTTATCCCTTCGGGAACATTTTCCGAAACCTCTTCCCCGATTTCACCTCCCGCAAACTCGGAAGCAGTAACTGAATCGGTATTTGCCGGTACCGGCTGAGCGCCATCATCATTTTCTGGATTAGTAGCGCCAGAACCAAAGTTGATGTGAGTTCCTTGGAAGACTTCGAAAGAAGAAATCTCGGCGTTGTCGTTTTCCGTTAGCTGAACTTCCGCGATGCTTTGTCCCTCGGAACTAACGTAAACCCCGGTTGAAGTTTGATCCGCGCCTTGGTTATTCTGATCGGTAATTTTCAAATCTGGATTTGGGGCGTCGGAAATGGGCTTGATGATGTTGGTGTTTAAAATGTGGGAATTGATGATGATGTTTAGGTCCGTGCAACCCTCTTTGCTCTGTATCGTATTGTTTATCTTGGTGATTGAATTAATCGTGATCGTTGGGCAGTTTTCGTCCGAAACCAAACCTGATGCGTTGTTGCCAGAGTTCTTTAGAGTTTCATCCCCATCCTTGTCGGAAGTGAACATGATGTGAACGTTCTGCGGTTTATTGTAAGCGGGAGACGTCGATTTTGTAGAAATCGAGGGTGTCTCAGGTACCATGGATTCCGTTACAGTGACGTTAGGTTTGAGAGAGCCAGCGTTGAGAATATGAACTACGGTATTTTGAGTAACTTCGGAAGTAGGTTTATGTTCGATTTCCACAAGTCGCGTCATGTTTTTGTCATCAAACATTTCCGAGGGGTTTAAAGTGCTAATAACTGGACCCAAGTCTAACGGTTTACTGGGATCCAAGTACTCGTAAACAGGTTTATCGTGTAAAGGATTCTGAGTCACCGTCACCGTTGGCACTTTCATCCATTGAGCCGTGTTCAACGGCAACTTCATCGACGGCTCTCGATAACTAACGCCTTGGCCCGAAGTTTTCGGTGGCTTCTTGCGATTCGGTTTAAAGTGCGCTGCGGGTTCCGGTTTTGGTTTGATTAATATCACTGGCGACTCGACATTGCCGTCATCTTCGTCAGAAAGCGACGTGTATTTTTCGTAATAACTCAAGTCTTGCGTGCTCTGCACTTTATCGTTTGGCCAATTTTTCAAATCGGTTACCGTGGTATTGGCAACAGGTTGAATTCTAATGATGTTGCTGGGTTTTGCTTTGTCTTTGAACGAGTTCTTCGTAACGAGCAACGTCGCCGTCGAGTTGCTCTTTTTGCTCGAAACCACTTGCTTCTTTTTGCTTTCTTCCGGCTTGTGTTTCAGGCTCGTCACTTTTAGGTCATCCTTCGAGCCTCCCACGACTTTTAAAGTCGTCGACTTAATTCTTTGATACTCGGGTAAAAGTTTTACATAACTTCTAGGCTGGTACATTACATATTCAAGGTCGCTACTTTCACGAGCATTCGCGAGAGATGGGGATTCATGGTTCATCGCGGAAATAGGGATAACATTTCTCGATCGTTCGAGGCTGTCTTTCGGGTACCGAGAAATGCTTATATCGGGATCGAATCTATTCGTCACGGGAAACGAGTATCTCACGTTTTTCGCTTTTCCATTGCTGGCAAAGTTTCGGGCTTGTTCGAAAAATGGTTCATTGCTACTTTTTCTTGATTGAAAAACGTTGAAAGCGAGCGGATTTTGTGGAAAAACGAAGCTTGGGTTTACATAAGTATTAAAGGAGCGCGAATTGCGAGACGAGCCAGACCCGTTATTGTTATAATAGTACGGAAATCTAACGTTTCCCCTGTTCCTTATGTACCTGCTATCGATTGGGACAGATTCGGGACTGTCCACTCTCCTCGGCGCGATGGGTCTCCATTCCGTCTCGTCGATATCGGACACTGTAACATGAAAAAGAAACTATCCAATTCTGTTGCAAAATAAAACGTCAGTGCTGTTCATAATGGACAGATTTGGAAATGGTTCATTCGCAATACTCCATTACGTCTTGAGAAAAGTGACAATCCAACTTTCGCTTTCATATCATCACATGTGAATGATGAGCAATTATCTCTTGTTACGATATCGCACAATGATAACGTGTAATTTCGAAGGCATAACGAGTTGCAAAACGTTCGATTTCACTGCACCGCCAATGAAATCATTGGAAAAAGTGTTACTCGTCTTTAAAACTGTCCAGTCTTTTGATCCCGATTTAGAAACCTCGACATTTATTGTTGAACATGCAAATTTAGTCCAAAGGTATGAATTATTTTCATTTCGTCCGAAGTGCTTCGGCTAAAATTAATGTTTCATTTGCATAATTAGGTTTACTTACCAGCTTTTTGTGGCCTGGATTCGATTGACCCTGTGAAGAACAGGATCACCACGACTGGTAATAATTTTAAACGCATTTTCACACTGAAACAAATAAAATTGAGGTCACGATTAATATAAAAAACGAAGCTTCGATTTTTGCAGTTGAATTAGAACTAACAAAGCGAGCGATAAATAATTCTATTGACCCCGTATTTTGATCTGACGACGACTCATTTAGATTCGTCCGGCATCGGCCGCAGGAGTGCAGACAAATACAGAAGGCAGCATCGAATATAAAGTACCCAATGTACCGGAACCTTGATTCTCGTGGAAACGGCGAAAAAGAAGATTCAACGTTCGCGATTGCATCATTCAATTTTCAAAATACCGACGAATTTGCAACGAAGTTATAACGCTTCGCGTCTCACGTTTACTTTTAGTAAGAATTAAAAACGACGAAGCCAGCGAATCGCAGCGGCTTGGAAAAATTAATTAGGCAAAGCTAATTAACGTCGATCAACACTAACAATTTTACACAAGCTTCTAATTAATTACACATCGCAAAAAGTGAAATTTCTACTTTTGGCTGGCCAAATCAGGAAAAGAAAAGTATTCCAGTTTTGGTATAAAGTTCCGATTCGAAGTTTCAACGTATCAGTTTTTCATTCGATACATTTGACGCCAAGATCCTACATTCCTGTGATACGTTTTTACCGTTGCATTTTTTCGTTCATATTTATGTCTGATAACGGTACAACTCATCGCACGCTTGTACTTGTTTTGCATGTGTCGCACATGCACGTCGACTCACTTTATTGAGAACTTGTACCGATGATACGAGTCACCCGAGGATTAAATCAGCTCGCCAAAAAGGCTATTAAAGCTGCTGCCGAGTTGGATCTCGATAGATTCGTCCCGCTAATAAAACAATTTATCAGGGTGATATTTCCCGACCGAAACCGCATGCAACGATTAATGATCCGATTAAATCCCTCGGCGAAAAGACTCGGCTTCTCGTAACATTGTAATAACAAGCGAAGCATGATCCGCGCGCCGCGTTATCAGATCTAACTTCATCAAGATTATCGCCACGAAATCCTGAGACTCGTGCCTAAATGGTGCGACCGAGTGATGAAAAAAAATCATGTTCGTTTAGCGCTTCTATTAATATGAATTTGAAAAAACAAACGAGGCCATTTTTTAATTTTTCATCCCCTCGATGAGATTGTGAATTTAAAAAATCAGGCCTCGTTAATGCACATTTGGAAGTGGTAGAAAAATCGTTGTTCGCGATGTAAAATAAATATTCCTTTCCGGAACGTTGATCGTAGGCGGAACAAATGCCAAGGAAGTAATAAGCTTTTTTGCAACGAAAATCCACGCTGAATGTACGTAAACATAATCGGTATGCTCATCGTATCTCAGGCATCCGGGTCAATTATGGATAATTGTGCTCGGTATATACCGCTCTAATTAATTAGTGGACAAAATTATGTACGTGCGTGGATAATAACAGATAAAAGTGAAAACAAAGCGCGCTTCGATCTTCGCGAATTCTCCGTTTCCCAGAGGGGACCATTGAAAACTTATACAATTACGGAATGAAATGTCTCACCTGTAGCTGCACGGAGCTCAGGACATGCACTCGCACTGCACTTCCTAATTCTAAGCCCTATTTACACGAAACTATTGTAATCCTAGCTAAAACTACGAAAGAACTCGAGAACTGAAACCCGGGTAAGAAAAAAAGGAATCGCGTTTGAGGATCTTCGGGAAAGAAAGAATGCGTGGCGGAGAACGTAACGCGATGTGCGACACTGAGGGTCGGTGTCGCCGATTTTGGCTCCGGTTCGAGTAC
Source organism: Zelostemma sp. ZL-2020 (assembly GCA_022816865.1). Classification (NCBI taxonomy): domain Eukaryota; kingdom Metazoa; phylum Arthropoda; class Insecta; order Hymenoptera; family Platygastridae; genus Zelostemma; species Zelostemma sp. ZL-2020. The sequence goes on along the minus strand of JABFQM010002209.1, from coordinate 8,338 downwards.
AGGAGAAGACACTCTTTCGACTGTACGGCTGACTGAATGTCGAAGGAAACTTCTTGCGTTCTTCCACGAGGTTCGAGACCAAACCGTTACTCGGCGCTGCTACATCCACGGGTTGAATAACCTTCGTCCGTATGCTAAGCGGTGGTTACCTTTACCTTGGCCGCCCCATCCCGCCTCAAGAAGTGGGTGAGGAAGAACCAGGATCATGCCTCTGGACAATGATTCTAGGTCTTTGAACCAGTCGTAAAATCTATCTAGTTCTCGCATCTGAAGCATCCCAACAATTACACACCTTTAGGCGCGTGCTTCTCTAGTACTCGCAGCGAAAAGAACTTGTGTATATAACGGGGGAATTTTTTAACGGGATAGAGCAAAGTGCCCAAGGGAGTCCAAAGTGAGCGTTTTCTAACTGTTGTCGACTCGGCCTTGAAGAGCCCTTTGGATTCTCGGCTTTGAAGGTGACATTGATCGTGAATTTGATCGACTGCCGGAAATAAAACATTGATTGTGTAATTGTTCGAGGCAGATAACAAGGAGAAAACTTGTTACGTGAGATCGTAGAATTTGGTCTTGTCTCGCGAAGTCACGCGCGTAACATTAACCTTTGCACATCGAACGAATGACATTGTAAAACACTTTCTGCAATAGTTGTTGGCAACAAAAATATGATTCATTCGCCCATTTGCGTAACAATGTGATTCGGTACTTTCCATTTCGAGCACGTTCGCGTTATTTATTTCGAGAAAACGCGAATTCGGCCCAGCGGGGAAAATTTCGCAACGACGTGGAATTTTTCGGGCCTTGTGTTTCTTTCCTGAAATCTTTGACCGTTAGATTTTATATATATTATCGAGTTCAATGGATTACGGGGGGAAAAAAAAAAGCTGTGACGTCAAAACCAAGGTTTCTCGGGTTTGAAAACTAACAGTATAATATGGAGGATCGAATGTCAAGATTATCATTCGATGAATGAGCCGCGATTTCATTGTTGTCAATAGTGTGAAATTTCCTGACAAAGAAAATCAGCGTGATCATTCCCGTGTATTCTCGACGTTTGTTCGCGGATTCAGGAAATTTATCAAACGTCGTACATTGAAAGATCTGCTTGTACAGCGCACGTCATTTGATAGTTTAACTAGTTTCTCCATTAACACCGTGAAGAAGATGAATGACTTATCGAATAAACACATTTTCAGTGAAAAATCAATCGAAGTTTCAACCTTGTTTACTAAAAGTCACAATAAATGTCGATAAAACTAAAAAATCAAATTAATTCTACCACAATTACGATTCAATTTGAATTGAATTTTATGCAAATTACAATCAAGTAATTATTGGATGACGCAAACATAGTTATCACCGTAACCGTATATTTTTTCCTTGCAAGACTAGAGAAATTTTCCATTCTCGGCTCCGAAAACAATCTTGGGTAAGAAGACCCCAAAAAGAGCATAATGGAATTAATTACAAAACCGCGTTACAATACTAATTTCAGAGTCAATGTTCCAGAATCCCACACATATAATCTTTATGTGGGACATGTAGCGGAACTCGCTGTGGCTGCAAAATATGTCTTTATGGACGTCGATATAATACGATATTGCGTAGCTTCAGTTACGTCTATGAATCTCAGGGAAATTGCAGTGCTCTCGAACTTCGGTCCATTATTTAAACTTCAGCGAGTTGCGCTCTCGAGACATTGGCAGAGCTCGGATTTGGACGTGGATAGCAATTAATGAACAGCTTGCATCGGAAGAAAACTAAATGACTCTCATAAAATCCGAGGCATCGCCGAAGAAAACAAAACATACATCTGTTACACATTTTACGCGGAGAAAAGCCAAGTAAAACGTCGCGGAATTCCGAGAAACAACCGCAATGGAAACTCGAAAACTGGGACGTGCAAATGAAGCCGGCGAGGAAAAATCGGACGAAGATGAATGACGAACGGGTCACGATCGCGCGTAAATAGATTTACTCGTTTGCGGAGAATTTCAATGGATCTCGCAAGAATGTGCTAAATTTGAGCGGGCGTAATCAGTTCCCGTGGTCGATTCCCCGGTGAAAGTTAATGTCTTTCAAACGACGATTGTGTTGCCGGCAAAGTTCAATGCCTAAGTCTCGAGTGATGAGCTGCGATCGGATTACGGATATTTTATCCCGAGAAAATTCTCATGTGTTCCGTGACGAAAGGAGAACGAAGCAATGAACAAATCACGCCCCCTCTTCCGCCTCAATAGGAGCACCGTCATTATCCCGATTGCCTGGAAACTTGCCGGCATTATTTCGTTTACGCGTGCCAGGCCCCGTTTTTATTCGGGCTTCCAAATTACTAAGATCCATGAGACTTTACAAGTTTCTAACGACAAGACATTGTTCTCAAAACTCGGCTTCCTTTAGGTACAAAGAACGCAATTGATCCTTTTAATCTTTGGGTCTTATCAATCATTCAAAAGTGGCTCGGAATGAACGATGACAAAGCTAACAAATTATAAGGTACGATCCGGTTACTTCCAGATAAGGAAAAAAGGATGTAACTTGCGAGAGCACGTGAGATTTTTTTTTCTACCATAACAAAAGGTTTCGCGTGTGTGAACATATCAAGAATCGGCATCTCGGTTTCGTGTTTTAGACCATAACGGTGTTTACGTGCCAGGAAGCACTGCCCGTTGGCACGACGCAGTCACTCCCGCTGACCGTCTCCATAACATTAAGGTCCTTGCCAAGGGATCAATGTCTCTGTACTCATCACGAGATCTTTGGTCATGACACTGCACAAATGAGTCGCTCTTCGCGATGTGGGCCACCGATTGCCATGATTTACGCTCGGTTCCAAATTAAAAATTCGATTTCACGCTTTAATTTTTCGGCCGGCCGAAAAAAGCCTCGGGATCACAGATCTTGCCGCTTGGGTGGCATTTTATCGTTCTTCGATCGTTGAACTTTTTTAATGGGGAAGAAAAATCATGAACAATCCGCGTTATCATAAGTGGCGGTTGCCACATGCATTATTGGTCATGCTGCATCGTCTGTGCACTCACGCCTGACCAACAAAGAAGGTACTACTTATACACATTACGCGTTGATTATACCACAATGACGTTACTTAACGGTTAGTAGTAGCGGCGAAGCACGTGCTAAGCATTAATATTTCATAACTTCATACGCTGCTCTTCATGCTGGCAGTAAATTGTACAAATATTTGCGGAATAAACAAGCTTGGACAGATACTAATGTGCGTCGTGCTATTAGCTTACATTTTCTTCAAAGCATTTCAGTAGAATGAGCATGGCGCGAACCCAAATCGACCCAAATTGACGTTGTTTAGAAAAAAATTAACCATTTTTCATTCGATTAAGTGGTTTCCGAAAGCGCTTAACGCGTTTACTTTTTTAGTTTGAAAAAGTAACGAGGTCCTATTCAATTGACTTGAAAAATGTACAGTTTTTGTATTAATTGATTTTTGGAACACACGCGTTTCTTTTTATTGATTGCTGAACGGGGAAAAAATAGGAAAGTTGATAGATTTACGACTTTGTCCTACGATAATTTCTACTCCGGCAGAAATCAATTTTTCGAGTCAATCTTTGGAGTCGAATAGTGCTAAAAAATTGAAACAAAAACCTGAATTTTTTGGGAAAATTGAAAAACTAGTTGAAGCATAAAAAATAATACGTTTACGTTTTTAGTTTGAAAGAATAACGGGGTTTTATGTCACTTTTAATTCAAACGTAAAAAATGACTGAAACCGGTGGCCACTTTCAAATCGGAAAATGTACAGTTCTTGTAATAATTGATTTCTTTGTAAAAACACGCTAATTTATTTTTATTGCTTGGAAAACATGTGAAAAATCTAAAATTTAATTAATTGATGAACGGGATTTCATGACCCGCAATAAAAACTTATTGATTCGGTCCATTTCTACTTCGGCAGAAATCAATTTCCTGTATCGATTCCGGAGTTAAAGAGTGCTTTTTTTCAATTGAACAATTAAAATGTTGGCTTACTTTTTTCTAGAAATTGAAAAACAAATAAAAACGCCAAAAAATCGAGATTGATGATAGAAAAAATTTTCGATTCGGTTCCACAACAGTCGCATATTTTTCTACTGCGGCAGAAATCAATTTCCTGCATCGATATCTATTTTTTCCATTAGAAATGAAAAACAAAAACGACCAAAAATAGCATGTTTTTGTTTCGTTCGAAATAGTAACGGGGTTCCATTTACCTCTCAATGCAAACGTAAAAAATGATTGAAATCAGCGCCACTTTCAAACTAGAAAATGTGCAGTTCTTGCAATAATAAATTTCTCCAAACCAAAAACACAAATTTCTTCTAATTTATTGGAAAACATGTAAAAAATCGAAAAGTTAATGAATTGATTTTATGACCCTCAAAAAAACTTCATGATTCGGTCCCATTCGAAATCAATCTCCGTAATCTAAAGTGCTTTAATTTCAATAAAAATTCCAAAAAAACAGTAAAAACGTCAAAAAATCAAGATTGTTAATACGATTACGTTTTCCCAATAAAAACAATTTCCATTCAATCCCACAACGGTCGCGCATTTCTACTGGGTCAGAAATCAATGAGGTCTCCGAGGTCGGAGAGTGCAAGTGCGAAAAGTGACGGTGAATCCCAGGGAGAACTCGCGACCGTGACTCTCGAGCGAAGCGCTAAGAATTCCTGACCTCTCGGATGTTTACAAACAAAGGCCTCGAATTAGCATTCCGGTGAGAACCGAAAGTAAGAAAAGCGCGTAAATCCATCGCATCAAGAGCGAGTTATCGTTGCAGCGATCTTTGATACGAACTTACCGCCTTCATTTATAACGGACTCTGCAGATTCGGAGGCGGGGTCACCGAAGCCGATCGTTGCCCAAAAAAGTCCGTGGCATTAACCTTGATTCCTCGGATCCTCCCACGTTTCGCCAGCCCTGACCATGCAACACCATGACATTCGTTATTAAACAAGTATCGAAATAATTAATCACGTCGGGCGATGAAACTTGATATCGATGTACCGTACGGGAGCTAGTGTGCGTTTCTTCGGCAAATGTTGTTAAAAAATCGAGTCTCTCCTCCGAGAAGGGAGATCTATTAATAATAAAAACACGACGGAGGAATCGTTAGACTTAATAAGGTGTTTCAAAGTCAAGCTTTAATGCCGGCATCATTATTCACTGTGGAAACAGGAAAATCAGCATTGTTTCGAGATGAAATCTAGGATAGATTTTATGACCGTTTTATGATTGATTCCAACTTTCCTTGTACCCGATGAGACGTGTCCGCCAAGTTTCTTCCGGAACTTGCGAGAATTCGGATGCTAAGCATTTCCCAAAAAGCCCAGATTCTCGTACGATTTTTTAACGAACGTTCGCGTCGAAGTACATGAATAAGTGCCATTTGAAAGCCCGGATACATTTTACGGCCTCCGGAGAAATACGTTCGCATACTTCGCGCCAAAACAAAAAGTTTGTGATTTTACCGGCGACTTTCGAGGGCACGCCGCGAATACAATGGGATCAAAAGCAGTGAATGTCGCGAAATTGATTTATGGACCTGCGTATCATCAATCTCGAAATTTTTTCTCTTCGAGTTTCGAAACGTTCTACAAACAGCGCGCGAGTCCCAATTTCTCGACGTCGTTAAAACAGGCAATTGTCATATTATTATTTTAACGGAGAAAAGGAAATATTGTCTTTACCGTTGAAGAATTTGCCGATGCGAAAATAGAGACTGCCACATGTAAATTACGTCGTCACTTCCGCGGGCATTGAGTCCTTAACGAGACCGATTCTTCGCTCCTCGTCAATTAATCATGCCTCGCTTGAATTGCAGCCAACCGGTTTCGCGGATTCTCTTTCTTCCAAGTCAATTTTAATCTTCCTGATAGAAACAAATTGATTCGACGATTCAAAGGAATTAAATAGATATGAATGCATTTTAGCCGGTACTTACTTTCAGGTATCATCTGCTCTAAACTGTAATTTTATTTCCTTCAAATTGCACGTTTAAAGAGAAACTGCAATAAAATGTTGGAGCCAAGATAACTGCGTTGATGGCTCATTGTCCTCGCAACGTCGCGTTTGCGGTGCCAAATTACAATCCGCAAAAACCAGTCTACGATTATCTTCCTTTTCTTCGTTTCCGCTTTGCTTTTTTCCTCCAGCTCTTCAATCAACCAAGTCTCGGTGTCACCGCAGTCACTAATTAGCTTCTTCGGCTTTTGTTTTCAAATACGCTTCGCACTGTTTCACTCGGAATTTTTCAGCTTATCGAAAAAATGCGTTCTTTTGTAATGCGATGCCGAAAAAGTGTGTGTGTTTTTTTTCGAGGGAGATGCGGAAATAATGAGAGGTGCTGAGTTGGACCGCAGTTGGTGAGAAAGCTTGCGTTTCCTTATTATTCGCGCGATGCTTCTCACTTGTCTAACTTGAACTGAAGCTGGATGTGAAGCACGCCCCCGATGTAGCTCGCTTTCCCGTGTCGGGCATTTAATAGTGGGGGTTTAATCCCTTCTTTCGCACTTATGTCTTTGCTTCACCCAGTCTCCTCTAGGAAGCTCCGTTTCCCACGCATCACCTTAAAGTCGGGCGACCGACCGTGAAAACGAAGTGGAACCCCGTGTCATTGTTTTCATTTACAAATCCTCTGTCCGCGCTCGAGTACCCTGGAAACACATGGAACCCAGCATTTTTACGCCCCGGGTTTTTCGGTATTTTGGCGGAAAACTCGATTTTTCGAGTCTCGATAAAAGAAACTTTGGGTTATCGATTACGTTTTTGGAATTTTTATTCGAAAACAGAAGGTGCATAATTTAATAAATAAATGTTTTCTTGTACCCAAAATGGTTGATGTACCAATAATTGCGTTTTATTAATGCTGATAAATTAATGCAAATGGAAAATTTTGAAAATCCTAATTTCTGGATTGGATTTTCGAATTGCGTTCTTGATTTTTAATGTTTGCAACAATAAAATCAATCAGTTTTCAGCTGGAATTTGTGCGGTTCGTAGAAACGGTATAAAAACCGTTTTAATTTGTTAAATAAATAAAGCGATGTTTGATGGACTTAACAAAATCGTAGTTTCGCTGAATCAACAAAATCTTTTCTCCGAATGTAAGGAAAGAATAATTAGCTGCGTAAATTGTAACCTTTCCATTTTCCCATGTCAGTAGCTGGAAAAACAATTAGAAAACTGGATACGTTAATTACCATTGGCTGCACTCTTGGAAGATGAGAATCATACAATTATTTCGTATTGTTTTTCAACGCATTTACATGAAAATTGTACCACTCGAGAGGTTTGACCTTGATTTTAACGGGAAGTTAGACCACGTAGATAACAATTTACGAATTAAGTAAAAAGCAAAGTAATAAAAATAAACTTTCGAAACTGTAAATTATCGAATTTTCAGATTGACAAAAATTAATAAGGTTAATGACTATTTTTACTTCAAAAAACATTTCTACATTTCAACCGAAAATTCCAATTTTTCATACTTTCTCCTTTCTTAAACATTGTTTCGTGGGGTTCGTTTGAACCCCCCAATTTTTCCCCGCTCAATTTTTCTCGATGAATGTACGAAAATCCCGTGTGAAATGTGTTTGCTCTCCAGCTATTTTCTACTTTATTTCATCGGCTTTGACAGCATACCATTTGCATATTACATGCAAAGCAAGTAGCTTTCGAGAGTATAGCATTAGAGCCGCAAATGAAATGCATTGCTCACTCGGCGGAACCGGCGTTTTCCCAATGTTCCGATTCTCGTGCAGCGATTGCATTACTCCAAAATTCAATGGGCGATTTATTGGAGTTTTATACTTTGATCCCGCGAAACGATCCTAATTTGCCCTCGGAAAAAGAAGCCTTTTCGGAACCTTTGCGAAAAGTGGGACGAAAGATGCGCCGAGACCTAATAACTGTTTCATTTGCATAGAAAACGCCTTTCGGGAATTTCATACGCGAGCACGAGAGTTTCGACTACACACAAATGCGCCGTTTGCCGCTCTTCGTAGACCGTTGAACGTTTTGATGAGAAGATTGGGCACGCACGTACCGTAATCATAATTGTTCTTTCTAATTATAGCAGCTGGCATTTAAGGGCCTACGGGAGTAAAAAAAGACAAGGATGAAGCGGGGAAAAATAAAGGATAGAGCGAGAAAACTTTGCGCCGTCCTGTACGTCGCAATAATTGAATAAACCGAGAAATAAAAATACTTAAACAACCAGTACCAATTTTTCTAGCCGGTGAAACCGATTCGAAGCACACACGGTAGTTATGAATATGTAAAAAAAATTCCGAAATATCCGAGGTCTCAAAATCCGATC